>CM046850.1:17455815-17635815 GCA_025618425.1 Heliocidaris tuberculata | reverse complement strand
TACAAAGTGAATATTTGTGAATTATTCTCACACACTTAGTGCTTCGTTAGTTTTTGTCATGCCTTTCTTAGTGATTGTATCTTCTCTTTATAACTGTTTCAGAATAAATTTCTGAAGAAGTCGAAAGACAAAAGCTTAAATTTCCTGAGTATCCTGCGTCATCTTTGGTTTGAATTCATCCCACTATGTTCCATATGACCCAAACCAAAGCGAATGGTAAAAGTAGACTCAACATCATCACACAATATATATATATATATTTTATATATACATATATATATATATATATATATATATATATATATATATATATATATATATATATATATATATATATATATATAAGAAAAGAAGAAGAAGAAGTGAAAAACTCGACAAAAATTTGTCTCGCGCCATTTTATATCCTCCATATCCAGCCTTCTTGCAAACATTGTATATATCCTAATCTGCAAGCACAGACCCCAATTTGACACTATCAGAAAATCATTTTGTCTTGGGAGAAGCTTAGCCCATCTTCCTACTTGTCTTATCAATATATTGCGTCAGGACAAGGAATTAGATAACTCCTTGGTCAGGAGCAGCTACAGTACATCGCCTATGGTAGTCTTTATAGTGCAGACACTCTTTTACGACTGACCAGGGTTTGTGCCTGCAAACTATATATATCCCTGGCCTATATAGGAACTATATACGGTAAGTGAGCTGTATAAAATATAAATGAGATGTGGAATAATAGACGTTCCATGAATATTTTCTTAACAATCATGCCGTATCACGTGATGTTCAAGTTGAACTCCTCGGCTGCCGAGGTTTTGTTGTCAGAAGTACTTTGACTTGTTTACCCAATCCGCTCAATACTCAGTTGGTTACCCCCCCCCCCCCCCCCCCCACAAAAAAAAAAAAGAAAAAGAGAGATGGAGAGAGGTGGAAATAGAAAGAGACAGACAGGCGAACAAAACAAAAAGAAAGACAAATGATTGAGCATTCTTTGCAGATCAAATTTGAGACTTCACGATTTGCAAAGTTGTATTTTGAAAGTTCGGGATTGCATTTGCCAAGCACCGAATGTCCAATCAATGTCTTTGCCCCCACTTGCCTAATTGCCATTCACCTTCCTCAAGTCCGCTTCTGTATAATGGCCTATTCAGACTTTTTTTTTCTCGCTTAGGGGCGGATCCAGGATTTTGTATAAAAAAATTAAAAAAAGGGGGGGGGGGGGCACAGAGCCGGAAAAGTACACAATTAAGGGGTAATTTTTTTTTCATTGTGCACTTAAGGTATGCCAGTTGGGTTTCAAAAGAGAGTACACGGGCCGGTTTTCCCCCTATGTAGATCTGCCACTGCCCATATATATGGGGGCCGTGCCCCTCCCACCGAATGGCTAAACAGGGGAAACAGCAAAAGCAGAGAATGCGAGAGAAAGGAAGAGTGATGGGAAAAGGTGATATACGTCCCCTTTCTCTCTTCCCGCACTCTCCCCACACTCTGTGGCAGTCCGTCCACTCCAGAGAATAATTTTTAACTCTATAGCTTTGAAGTTTACTATAATTATTGCTCTGTATTCACAGGTGTTATGCATGTCATCATATGCTTGGTAATGATAATTTAGATCATTAATAACCACCAAAAAATTAAAGTAAATCTGTCCAGCGAATGTGACGGGCCTGACGAAGTAATGACTGACCATCAAGAAATTAAGGGACTAAGTCTGCCGTTACTGCATGGACCTTATACACTGTGGCACTCCACCCAGAGAATAATTTTAAAAACTACTTGTAAATTTTATGTATTATTGCTCTGTATGATTCACAGGTGTTATAATGTCACCGATGCTTGGTAATGATAATTTAGAGCATTTTTATTTATTTATTTTCTTGCTTTACCCAGTGTAGCCTAGTCAGTGATTAAAACACTGTTATTCTTTAGGGCACGCTCACAAAACTTATACATCACAGTGTATTGAAATATAATGTTTGAATAAGAAATGATACAATGTAAACTTTGAAACAATAAGGGAACATCAACGAGTGAAACGTAAAACAAGTAATATGAACCATCTAGCCAATGTGGTTTTGTGTAAGTCATGTAAAAAATTATCATGAAACACGATAAAAACTATTTTCGAAAAATCAACTCAAGGCAATTTCAATAGACCTGTCTGTCACCTTTACAAATGTGCGAACATTACAATGGTGTATTACGTAATCCGAACCTGATTTCTATGGGCAGTACAATAGGCCTTTGAAATTGCCCTTGAGTTTATTTTTCGAAAGTAGTTTTTATCGTGTTATGACTACCGGTATATATTAATATAAATAGAAAATTAATTCAGGTATAAAAAAGCCGGGATTTTTCATTATGTCAAATAAATGATTAATAACCACTAACAAAACGAAAATCTGTCCAGCAAATTTGATGGTCCTGACGTAAAAAAAAAATGACTGGCCATCACTAAATTCGTCAACGAACCATATCTTCCGTAGGGAAACTGGGCCTTTAAAAGAATTTGATGTCTATTTCTTATTTACCATGCAGTGAGTACTCCCAACCATGAAGATCCATCGTATCATCGTAGCAGCGTTGCTCCTCGTCATCGCCGGAGACGCAATAGCTCATCATGACGAAGAAGGTACGGCAGGGATGGGGGCTGCAGCGAGGTCCACTCGCTATTCATAAGGACCGCTATTCATTTAACATGCGTTATGAATAGTGGTCCTTATGAATAGTTATGAATAGCGGTCCTTATTAATAGTTATGAATAGTGGTCCTTATGAACGGAAGTCCTTATGAATAGCGAGGTAATCTGTCTATATGTTTTGCTCGCTATGTAGAAGGACCGCTTTTCATACAAAACCGCTATATATTTAGGCACGCGTTATGGATAGCGGTCCTTATGAATATAACCCTATACCCCTCCACCCCCGCTCCGGTATTTAACTTTACCGATAATTGGGCACATGCCACTTTATATTCGGATAGCAATGCGGTGTATTTGTAGAACAGTCTTCAAACTTATAGTAGAAATGATTTTCATATCTCTCGCCCGTATTCCAATTAATATAGGCATTCATTATCGCTATTGATATTATGTAAACGTAGTTGTTCCCAAGTTACAGTAATCCTTATAAAAAAAGGGGGAAGACATGAAAGGAAGTATTTAAGGGCTAAACAGCTCACATTTTGTTCTTTAAATTGTCAACAATAAAAGTTTTCTTTTAATGCTACATGGTTCTAATAAAATATAATGTCTTTGAAAACAACAAACATGGCTAGCAACATTTTCGAAAAGTTTTTTAAAATGCAATTTTGAATTTGACCCCCCCAAAAAAAAAAAAAAAAAAAAAAAAATCATGGTTTTGAACCTCTCAATGTGTTGCCAATTTTAGAATTTTAAAGATTATTCTCATTTTAAAAATTTCTGGCATCAAACGCAATATGGTCATGCAAAACAATGGACACAGAGTGTGCAGAATTTTTTTGCTCTTTCTACTCATGCATCTGGTATATTTTTTAGGGCTCTGAATCAAAAGTTATTGAGCCAACCACAAAATGTGGTCAATTGTCTAAAAAGGGTTAATAATATAGGATAATGAAAAATCTGTCTAATAACGAGCGAGCTGAACGATCAAGCAAATTGTAGAATCTGAACAGAGCCGGAGAGCAAGTTTTGTTTTCTTCTTTAGTATTAGTTTTGGCGGGCCACATCAAATCGTTTGGGGTGCATGGGGAGTAGATCTTGGACCTGAACGACTTATTTTGGCTTTTCAATACAGACTTCCGAGCGGAGCTACAAGACGCCTTGTTTTCAAACTACAGCAAGAGTTTTCTACCCCATCATGACGAGGCACACTACGTCAATGTATCTATGGATCTCCAACTGTTACAAAAACTGGTTAGTTTTGATAATGATGATGATATTTTTTTGAAGTTTGACGTTTTATTAACAACAATTATTATACATGAGTATACATGGATGACAGTAACAGAGATAGAGAATAGGGGAGAGATACAGTGAATAGGCATAATGATATATTTTTATACATGTATTTCCCCCACTAAACAATACCTTTAAGATTTGAGGTTGAAAATACTTTTATTGCACAGTCATATAATCGGCTACTTATCCATGTGAAGCAAGAGTACAGTGGACATGAGAACTCTTTTAAAGTATAGACCTTTTGTCGAACCTGCCTATAAAGACCATTCGAGCTATAAAAAAAAAAAAAAAGTGGCCACTATAAGAGATAGAGGTGGCTTTTCTACCAGTTCTACAAAGTGATCTGAGAGGACGACAGCTTTATATACATAAAAGGCTCTTATATGCCTTAGAAAAACAAAGGTGGCCTATGAAGAATGTAAAAGGTAGCTCATTCGCTTGGAAAGCTCAAATTCATTTTTCACCTATATCTACTTGATAAATTGCATCATACATCATTAATTCTGCCTAGTTTTATTCCTACTGAATTTCGTATCTTTCAGGATTTGTTTCAAGGGACGATGCACATGCATGTTTGGCGAACATTGGTAAGAGCAGACGCGTGGAGAAGAATCTAAAACTGTCACAATATTGCTTTTAGCCATTCGGTCAGTTCATTTGTTAGCCAATAAACTGACTAAAATATTCAAATATCATGGATGTTTCTTTACAGAAACTCTAATGATATAATCGGTACGGACTATTCAATTCAGGATATTAATGGATGTAATCATAAGCCTTTGTACAGTGGCGGATCCAGGCAGGGGCGTCAAGGGCGCGCGCCCCCTTTAATTTTTCTGTTTTGTAATTTTTACCGTGGGAGGGGGGATACCCACTCCCACACCCTCCGCTCCCTCTCCGCTGGCGCCCCCCCCCCTCCTTTATTTCAAATTCCTAGATCCGCCACAGCTTTATACAGGATTATTTGCAAGGGAATCGACGTCCCTTGCATATAATTTTGCTAAGACTGTAGCGCTTTATTTATTATAAAATGTAATTTTGTCATCAAAATTTACCAAGATGTTAAAACCTCACTGTGACTGAATATCAATATAACATAAACATTTAAGCCCCTTTAATTAAGACCCTTGCTCCCTCTCTGCGTAATCCGTATGGATATAATCTACTTTGCACGCACTGCATGAATGAAAATAATATATATTCCTCAGAGAATGTTTTACAACTCGTGTTTGCTATATCTCATTTATCCATCTAACCTCTGTGCTCAGGTGTATCAAGATCACCGTTTGACGTGGGACCCGTCAGCCTTCGGTTCTATACACAGGTTCCACGTCTCCTCCTCTCTCATCTGGATCCCAGACATCAGTATTTGGAATAGGTATGTGGACAAGCAGAAGGTCATAGGTTCGAATCCCACCAAGAATGCTCTGTCAAAACGTGGTATATAGACGAGACTGACATAATGATGATTGTATAACAAAAAATGTAAAAGGTGCCTAAGTGGTATAATGATGTCCTTATCGAGGCACGGTAAGTTTGTTACTAGTTAGCAACTGCAGCAAATTTTGGTGTCACACCCCTAAAAATTTGTCGGCAAATTTGGGTGTCACCCCCCCCCCCCCCCCATTCCAATTATTCTAGCGACGTCCCTGTTTATCATCATCGTTATCATCATTTTTTAAAAATCTGTCTTCATCCTCTATAGTCCTTCAAGTAAGCCCAGCATGGACCATTCCGAGGCTATCCTCTACCCAGACGGCACCATCTACCTGGTCGTACCGCTGTTCGTCGACGCTTCGTGTGGACTCGATCTCACTGATTTCCCGTATGATTCTCACGTAAGACGGCGATGATTGTTTGGCTACAGCCCACGAGACCGTCAGCCAATAAGGCCGACTGCCCACAAGACTGACATGTCGGTCTTGCGGGCCTTCTAACAGCTTTCAAGGTTCACTATATAGACCGACATGCAGTGTCTGCATGTCTCGTATCGTGTCGTTGGCAGTGGCGGATCCAGGGACCAAAAGGGGCCCAAAAATGCTGAGGACCTTTTTTTTTTTTTTTTTTTTTTTTTTTGCTTGTCAGAAAATTTTGTGAATATTGAGCCCCCTCCCTCAAGAAATCCTGGATCCGCCACTGGTCGTTGGTCTCGTAGGCTGACAGTCTTCTCTGTTGTCGATTTATTGGAATGTCCCGGAATGTATGATTCTAATGTTTTTTTCATAATGATCCCAATCAGAGCTGATGGTAGTTGTGATCACAGCAAAATGAAGGCTAAATCGGATAAATCCCTATTATGTAAATGTATTATTAATTATTATTAATGATTTGGCGTCACCTGTGCCTGCGAGGGGAAAAGCGAACTGAATCACAGTAACCCTCGGGTCTCTCCTTCCGACATAACTGACTGGGATGTGCAGGTGCACCACTACACCGGGGTTTCCCCCCCCCCCTATACTCTTCTTCGAATAGTGCAGTGGGTTCTTAACGTGCAAAGGTGGTGACTCTCCTCTACACGGGGCCTCCATTTAACGTGCTATCCGAGGGACGTGATTATACTTCGTGATTATGTGCATGCAGTGAAAACAGAAGAGAATCACCTTTATATCCAGCATTATGAGGCACACAACGGTGAAATGACGTCACTTTAAAAACGTGTCATGCATTCCTTTACAAACTTTTCTTTCTGTGTAGAACTGCAGCCTGAAACTCGGTTCTTGGACCAACGACAACTCCAGAATCGTTTTGGGTACGACGTCGAATGGTGTGGGCCTCGATCATTTCACCGGTAACCAGATGTGGGACATCGTCGAAACATCAGCACAGAAACACGCAGTCGTCTACCCGTGCTGCGAAGAGGTCTACGAAGATGTCACGTTCCACTTGAAGATCAATCGCCGGGAGGGCCACGGCCGAATCGCTACCGCCGTTGTCAGCGTTTGGATGATCCTTGCCGTGTTCCTCATGCAGCCGTCGAAGGCGGGAGAACGCATTATCTTCGCGGGGTTTGTCCTCGTGTCGCTCGTTGTCCTGTCGGCAGCGCTCAGTGCGGAGGTGCCGGCTTACTCGATGACCAGGCTAGGTAGGTTCCTTCTGGCTGGGATGCTGATAACAGGCATCGTCGTCGCCGTCAACGGCATCATCTACCGGTTCTACCCTGCAGAGCAGCAAGGCACGTCCAAGGTTAGTATTCAGTATAGTGCTCTTTTATATAACGCAGTAACACAAACAAGCCCGACACCAGACGACAGACTGAACAAAAATTCATGACCAAGAATTAGAATCGGTGGGTATTATTGCAATAATATGTGGATTCGGTTTGGGTACACGTGGTTCAAGTATATGACAGGCCTCTCCTGCAGTTGATAAGAACTTGGGAGGTGGGTGAGTACCTTAACTCCACCCGTGCCATAGAACCTGTGCAAGTTCTCTTTTCTTGTGTTGTGTAGGCCTGTAATCGGGAGGTGGGGCGGGGCGGGGGCGGGGGGGGGGGGGGAGAATGAGTACACGTCCGGGTCCACCCTGCGGTAGATATGCCACAGCTCTTGGAATGAGCTAGCTAGAAGCCTGTTCAGTTCAAAATTAATATTCCTGTTACAAGAATTACCAATTATTATTATTCAGTTTAATTCTATTCAATATTATCATATAGGCCTACATAATTTTATACAATTATGTTCGTTGCAGTATAATCTCAATTTGCCCCCCCCCCTCCCTCTCCCCTTTCTCCATTATCTCCCCTCCCCCCCCCCCCCCATTCTCTCATTCCATCCCCCCTCTCTCTCTCTCTCTCTCTCTCTCTCTCTCTCTCTCTCTCTCTCAGGGACAGACCAGCTTCAGTGCACCACGTGTCTTCTTCTTACTCGATGTCGGGGTCGGTCTCATTCTCTTCATCGTCCTCGTCATCGTAACAGGCGCTCTGTTTTCTTAATGACGTCATTACTAATTACCGGATAAAATGTGGTCGCATTGTCAAGAAAAACTACAGAAGTATTATTATTTCCCCAGCTTTCGAATATTGGTCTCTCGTGCAACAGGTACTTTGTCCGGGGCGGCTCCGGGATTTGGTACAAAGAAGGGGTACAATTCCCACAAAAAAATCGACGTGCATAAAAAAAACAGGGGTCAAATCAGGCAAAAGGGGGGTCCAATACACAAAAACATATATGACAAGCACAAAAAGTGGTCCCTACTCCCTAATATACCCCCCCCCCCCCTTGACACCCTTCCGTATCCGCCCCGTGGTCTAAACCTCTTATTAAGACTTGTATCGTTGCTTAGCATCGAAGCGTAAAAATAATGTTTTGAGTAATGGTTCATAATATGGTGTCATTTCTTTTTATAAAGCAAACATGTCTTTCAACTTTTATAACTAGGTGTCCTTTATTCTCATTTTTTAAATTGAAATTGTTTTATTGAGCTTTTAAAGTTTTCAACTGACCAAGATGGTAGGAGCCTGAATTTGTACGCATGCATGTATATATTTAATTGTTTTGTTTAGTTTATTTGTTCTATTAAAGAAACATTAGACAATTGTCGTTTATGTTCATCCTATACTTCACATGGTCCGCGGGGTCCGCCTTTTGGTCCAATTAAGAACGCAGTGTCAAGCACGTTCTAATGTCGAGACAGTAACACTTGTATATACATTGACAATTCAAATTTCACAGAGTGCGCTCATGATGCCTCATACCGTGATTGTGTTCACACTTTCACAGATTCAAACATACTGTTATGCTGAGGATTGTAACATTTTTGCACTTGTGTAACGTGCGTTGCATTTGAAATCAATTTTTTTTACTTCGTATCATTTCGGTAATTTTGTATACTGATACTGCGTGTCTTTCTTTCATAAAGAATGTACATGTAATATCTTTTTTGGTGAAATGATTATAACAGTCTTCTTAAGAACTTGAATGTATTGCACGGGTTTGCCGAGTGTTTGATATTTGAAAACAAAATTGATTCAGCGATACGTAAACATTCCCCCCCCCCCCCCACCACGAATTATTTATGGAACGCCTATGTCTTACCATCTCCCGCTCAGCCACCCCTCCCCCCCCAAAAAAAAAAAAAAAAAAAAAAAGCAGCAAAAAACTAAGTATATATTACCGTAATAAATTAGGCTTATACATCTACCGCTTATACATAACAGTTGCATACAGCACAAACGATTTTTATAATACCAGACCACAACTTTGGGCCCTGTTTCATAAAACTTCTTATCAATAACAACTGCTGTAGATCTATGAAAAATATGTTCTAAGCCAATCAAATTCAATGATTTCAGTAGCTTATAACAAATATCGTAACTTGTCATTGATAACAAGTTTTATGAAACGGCACTCTGGAACCCCTTAAATGATACCATTAAATCAGCTCCCCCTATATTTTTTCATTTAAACGGTACGTAGACTGAAAATTTTCCTGCTGAATAAATGGCAAAAACAATAGGGAAAACACTCTTTCGAACCAAAAATTGAACTACAATGAAAATGAAATCAGTGTCTCCATCCTTCATTTTCCTTCTCTCTCTCTCTCTCTTTCCCTCCTTCTTCTCTCCTATATAGTCAAGTCATCACTAATGAATGATTTGTACAATATACCAGTGTCACAACTATTCTATTTTGTATAGTGTAGGGGGTGATGGGTAGGGTATAGGCCTAATGTAAGGTATATAGTAAGCATATATTCAGAGCATTAGTAAGTACTTTTTTTCTCACATAAGGGTCTATAAAATACAAGCTGAACTTTTCCGTAGATTCCTCCTCTTATGTTTTTTTTTACTATATGCTATTTTACATGAGATTATGATAGTATAGTATAGTTTTTTATCATGTAAATCATATTTTGCTCAACGTTTCCATTTATGTAAACATCTCTTATCGTAATTTTGTTTGTTGTTATCCCTTGTTATATCAAATTTTATCAAGATGAGGACGTCAACTCAAGCTCTGCTTATGACGACCCCTCATGTATGATTTTATGTGACCATACATGTTGAAAGATTGTAAATTCATGATGAAGTATATGGAAATAAATGAACATCAAATCAACTCAAATCATGTTTGTTTGTTATGTAAAACATCAAAAGATATTGTGGAAATAAAGAGACATTGAACCTTGTCTCTCTCCCCCCCCCCCCCGCTCTCTCTCTCTTTCTTTCTCTTTTCTTACTCAATATCTCACCGCCCCTTTTTTTTTTGCAATTCGATGGGAAGGAATAGACTTGAGGTCAATTAGTGCCCTATTATCACCGGCGCTTTGATGCCATGTCACTGGAATAAGAACACCATTATGCACAAGTGCTTACTTATTTTTCTTTCTTTTTTTTTGCAGCTAAATCGATCAATCTGAAACTATTGCCGGATGGCAGCCTCAAATTTATAAGAACGCTGTGGCTTATATATTTAAATGACATTTATTGGGCGTACAGCAGTGTATATAGGTTTTTTATTCAACTTTGTGGTGTCATAGATCTATATAGGCCTATATTGCGTTAATAAAAGACAACAAAAAAAAAAAATGGGGGGGGGGGGGGCTTTTCCGAAGTTCAGTGAGCCTTGATTTGTTTCATGATATTATTATAGTTTATCAGAATAATATTATGTCAATAAAAGCGATATAATCTTTGACAGTTCTGAACCGCTTCTTAGCTCTAAACTTTTGAATGTGTGCAAGAACGTCCTTACTAATAATTTTTCAATTTATAACCGTGATTCATTTTCCTGAAACTTCCACTGAATACTTTCTGAAAAATAATGATACACGATTACTATAGCTATCAAAATGTTGGGTAGTCTTTCATTTTCTGCTCACATAATCATGGCACTCTATAAGTCGAAGGGCCCGTTGAGCACTGTAAAAAATTTGTTTAGTTTCTAAACACTTTTCTGTGACAGATTTAAAACACTGCGACGTGTTAGTATTGTACGGGTTTAAGAGCTAAACCCATGTGTTTAAGAGCTAAACACATGTGCCTATTTTTTTCATCTTTCAGCACGCCTTAGGTGTTTACTAGATGAACATGTTTACCTTTTAAATGGTTCTAATGTATAGGCTAAACACCAAATGTTTACTAAATAATCATTTGGTGTTTACAGCTGTTTAAATACTAAACAGTGTGTGTGATTATGGTGTAAACATTTGGCGTTTAGCCTATACATTAGAACCATTTAAAAGGTAAGCATGTTTATCTAATAAACACCTAGGCGTGATGAAAATAAGCACAGAATGTGTTTAGCTCTTAACTTAGCTACAATATATAAACACGTGGTGTTTACACCATAATCACACACACTGTTTAGTATTTAAACAGGTGTAAACACTAAATGATTAAGGTGTAAACATTTGGTGTTTAGCCTATACATTGGAACCATTTAAAAGGTAAACATGTTTATCTAGTAAACACCTAAGGCGTGCTGAAAGATGAAAAAAATAGGCACATGTGTTTAGCACTTTAATAAACACATGTGTTTAGCTCTTAAACCCGTACAATATATAAACACGTCGCAGTGTTTTAAATCTGTCACAGAAATAAACATGTCACATGTCGCATTTTTTTTTACAGTGCAGTCTCTTTCATAATGACCTAATACTCCTTGTTCAAGACTATGATGAAATGGAAGATAAAGGGAGGAAAAGATCATCTCCAAATTACGACGTCGTTGTCGATGCCGATCTTGCTGTAGGCCTATTGAGTCTAGTTCGCAGGCACAAAACCTGGTCAGTCTAAAAGAGTGTCTGCACTGTAAAGGCCACCGCACACCTTACGATCGGTCTGCGATCCGATTTGTGAAATAAATCGCTATGGTATAATATTGCCATTTTAACAAATGAACTCTACCCTATTCAGGTTCTGAAAAGTAATATGAATACTAAACATAGGATTTTGGTGAGCTGTCAGCTTTCTACAGGGAATAAGGGCAAAATTAGTTTCAAATCGTAGGCAGTCGTACGATTTTTGTGACGTCACTACGACTCGGGCCGATTTGGCCATTCCACCGACTATATAAAACTCGGCAAAGGCCGTTTTATCGATTTTACTATCTGTATGACTATTCAGGCCCTAAATCAAAAATATTTTTCGTTTTTAAATGATTTGTCGAATGTTATATTGATTTTTCTTCTGAAATAGGATCGCAGACCGATCGTGCGGTGGCCTTAAGACTACCATAGGCCTTGCAATTTGTACTGTAGCTGCTCCTGACACGAGGGGCCGCGGAGCGTTTTTGAAAGGGGGGAGGGGCTGATCTGATTTCACTCATTAATTCAGCTACCTTACTCAGTAGGTAGCTAAATTAGGCTTCTCTCAAGACACAATGATTTTCTGATAAATTTTGTTTGTTTGCTTTTATTTCTGCGTTCTAATAACAAATACAATAAAATTAATTTTTACATAAGTATTAGAAAATCATGTACAATAATAATATACAATAAATATAATACAAAGCATACAAACAAGAATAAGGAATATAATAGACCTATGTAAATATTTTTTCTCCAATAAACTAGAGAGGTGATTTAGAACGCAGGAGACCGCCATCGTGAGCGGTTAGGCTGGAAATGGATGGCGGCCTCTTAAAAAAGAGTAGGCGACATAACTCTCTTGGTAAAACTGAGTGATAGCAAGTGGGTGCAGTGCAGTTGCAGGTGTGGGTGCAGATAGTAGATACTAGTTTAAAGCGTGGGCACGTATGATTGTATTATCTTTTTTTTTTTTAGTGTAGCTTTTAAGGAGTAGATGGTTGAACAAGATTTTATGTTATCAGGAAAATATTATTCCAAATGTCCGGACCAGAATGTCTTACAAATATTATGTGTTATTGATAATTTGGGATTTGTAAGATCGAAATTTCCAGATATGCGAGTAGGGTAGGAATGAACAGAACTATTAAACCTAAACATGTTATCAAAGGATGGTGGAAGTTGATTATTAATGTACTTGAACATAATGACTGCTATATACTTGAATAGTAGCAGTCATTATGTTCAAGTGTCAAATTGGGATCTGTGCTTGCGAACTAGGTTGAGTCTGCTATATTCTTTGAAATTATTGTGTTTAAAGTAAACATTTGCATAATTATAATGTCTGTTTCAAACAACGGGTATTTCGAAAGATTCGGCCCTAATTTGCATAATTATAATGTTTGTTTCAAACAACGGGTATTTCGAAAGATTCGGCCAAGAAGATTTACGGCTTGCATTCGAGGTGGAGGTGGGGGGGGGGGGGGGGCGGGGGCGGCCGTGGTAGCCGATATAACATCCGGGAAACCATTAGCTCATAATTATTCGGGCAGCGAGGTGCACGAATAAAGACAAATGAGTGCCCCTTTTGCATGCAAGCTAAGTTCTTTTTTCTTTTCTTTTCTTTTCCTTTTTTTTTTTTTTTTTGTTGCTTTTATATAGTTAGCTTGTAAGAACTTTTCTGCAGTGAACGGTTGTGAACCTATTTTTTTTTAAAGTAACCTTTTCTTCATTTTCTTTTAGAATCCTGGATACACCCCATTTCGCGCCCAACGATTTTTCTGTCAAAATTCGCTATAAATCATTTTAGAACTTGTAGCGATATTTCGGAATAAAGGCAGCATGCGCGATATCAAAAGTTAGGCCGGCTTCTTTGCCGGAAGCAATCTGTTCTGACACGAGCATAATACACAAATCTCGTTATCGTACAAATACTAGTAGTCAGGTCTGTTTACAAAATTTGGGGGACAGAATTTACAAAAGCGCAGTTTTTTGCCTTCATGTGAGTAATGTATTAAACGCGTTAATTTTAAATCGGGTGCCACGAAATCGGTGAATGGCACCCTATTTAAAGATGCTAATTCATGCAAAAAACACAAATTCAATTATTTGTCTGGAAATATAAAAAGTAGTTTCTTAATTTTTCATATCCAGGTGACTGATGAAATCATCATTTTGCTTAGTCTTAGTGTTAATTTATGTTAATTTATGTATAAAACACATATTCTATGATATACTCACAAAATAAATGTGGAAGGACTTCATATACCACATATAGGTTAGATCCGATCAGATAGATCAAAATAGCATTAAGAGTTGCAAAAATATTGTAATGTTTATTGATATTAATGGTAATTTATTATAATTGATTCATATTTATATATAATGCATACTTCCAATGACATATATCAAGAAATGACTATACAAGCACCTCAAATTTGTAACATATTGGTGAATAAGGTCAGGTTAATGAAATTACTGTTACAAGGGCGTAGGCTGGTTTGGGCATGGGGAGGTGCACATCTTGGGGAGGTGGAACTAAAGTTTAGAAAATTAGAATAGATATCACATCACAAGCAAGCTTTTCCTGGACGATACAGTGTAGGTTATGTAGGTGTTTAAGTATTGTTCAGAAAATTATAAATCAGTGGCGGATCTACGGGGGGGGGGGGGTTTAGGGGGTTTAAACCCCCCCCCCCCCTTGGGCTGCCAAGTAAACATTTATTTGGGCAAAAAAGAGAAAAAATAGAGCATGCAAGTATGCTTAAAATCGCAAGCTAGCAACCCTAAAAATGAAAAATCTCCCTACTGTAGGAGGGGGTATACCCCCCTCCCACACCCTCCCCCTCGCTCGCTTCGCTCGCTTCCAAGTAAACATTTATTTCGGCAAAAAAGAGGGAAAAAAAGAGCATGCAAGTATGCTCAAAATCGCAAGCTAGCAACCCTAAAAATGAAAAATCTCCCTACTGTGGGAGGGGGGATACCCCCCTCCCACACCCTCCCCCCTCGCTCGCTTCGCTCGCTTCCAAGTAAACATTTATTTGGGCAAAAAAGAGAAAAAATAGAGCATGCAAGTATGCTTAAAATCGCAAGCTAGCAACCCTAAAAATGAAAAATCTCCCTACTGTGGGAGGGGGTATACCCCCCTCCCACACCCTCTCCCCTCGCTCGCTTCGCTCGCTTCCAAGTAAACATTTATTTCGGCAAAAAAGAGGAAAAAAAAGAGCATGCAAGTATGCTTAAAATCGCAAGCTAGCAACCCTAAAAATGAAAAATCTCCCTACTGTGGGAGGGGGGATACCCCCCTCCCACACCCTCCCCCCTCGCTCGCTTCGCTCGCTCGGGCTCGGTCTCTACGCTCCCTCGCAATACCCAGCTCAGCCCCTCAAACCCCCTCCTTGGAAAAAAGCTAGATCCGCCCCTGATAAAGCTTGTGATTTGGTACCTAGCCTATAAGCTGCTTTGTTAATCAAATGATTGCTTACCTGATGTCAGTAATCATTCAATCAGCAAAATATCATTCAACAAGTCAAAACTATTTCCAGTAAAAACGTTTACTCTTGAAGATGGCTGGTTTTATTTTAATTTAAATGTCGATTTAATCTCAGCTTATGCTGAATTCTGTCAGGCCACATTGCCTCCTTGATTACAACATATCTAAATCCAAGATTATGATGCCTAGGAAGGTTCATAATGTTAGTTTTAAATATACTAATAATGGTCAAGGGTTACAAAGTACATCAACTGAGAAATACTTGGGTCTTGTGATAAATAACACTTAAAATTGGAATGATCATTGTACCGAATTACATGTAAAGTGCAATAGACCTTTTTGGTACATAATATACAGAGGGACTGCGTTGACTGACCAAAACCAGTTTTAAAAACCCTTTACAGAATCTTTAGTACGCTCATGTTTGGATTATTGTTGCACAGCATGTGATCCATACAGAAACAAAGCGGTAGCCAACTGATTGTAAAGATTAAAAAAAACGTTATACGTAAGAATGTTGAACAAAGACTGGAGTAGTACATGTAGTTACAACACTTTGTTACAAGAATTTAGTATGAATACATTAGAGAGTAGACGAAAGTACCTCCAACTTATTTTTTTAGTGTTATAAGCTTGTTAATGACATCACAGATATAGGACGTAATAACATGTGCAAACCTGCGAACAGAATTGGAAGAACAGATCATCATAACTTAAAGATGCATGTACCCAGAACAGCAAGAACAGATTATTATTATATGAACTCATTCTATCCGAAAACTACAAACGACTGGAACAAACTCCCTAAAAGTATAGTCAACATGAAAACTCTTGGCTTGTTTCAAAAAAGTGTTAAAAACCACCTCAACCTGCAGAGTTAAAGGCCAAGTCCACACTAATATCAAGTTGATTTGAAAAAGTAGAGTAAAATTAAACAAGCATAATGCTGAAAATTTCATCAAAATCGGATGTAAAATAAGAAAGTTACGAAATTTTAAAGTTTCGCTTAATTTCACAAAACAGTTATATGCACATCCTGGTTGGTATGCAAATGAGGGAACCGATGACGTCATCCACTCACTATTTCTTTTGTATTTTATCATATGAAATGTGAAATATTTCATTTTTTTCCTCATTATGATGTGAAACAAAAATTGATTCCTCACTGAACTTGTGGAATTGTCATTGTTGTAACATATTGTGATTCAAGGAAGAGCTTCCTTATTGTCAAATCTGCAAAAATTGAACTATTCTATAATTCATATAATAAAATACAAAAGAAATAGTGAGTGTGTGACACCATCAGCTATCTCATTTGCATATCCACCGTGTTATGCATATAACTGTTTTGTGAAAATAGGCAAAACTTTAAAATGTCAAACCTTTCTTATTTTACATCCGATTTTGATGAAATTTTCAGCATTATGCTTGTTTAATTTGACTCTATTTATTGAAATCAACTTGATATTGGTGTGGACTTGGCCTTTAATTTTACAAAAACCTATCATTGCATATATATCACCATGCAACTCTGTGCTTGAAATGTTACAATGTACGTTTTTCTGGCAATCATAGCTGGTGTGTATTAGTATTTTATAACTTGATCCTATATTGATTCTGCAAAATGTGCTTATGATGTTGTTAATGTTATTGTATTTCTGTCCGGAAAGCAGACCTGTATGTGTTTACTTGAACATATTTTGTCTTCACTAGACATTTTTTATACTGTCTAAATAAATTCAAATCGAATCAAATCAAATCTATATTCCTTTTGGGTCCAGTTTTGAGGTGCTTAGACGAGCATGGGTACCACTTCAGTCCGCGAGTGACCCCCCCTCCCCCCCCCCCCCCCCCCAGGTTCCGGGGCGTTTAAGTAATCTCTGTTTCGGGCGTCAGTTTCGGGTGTTATAGGTGCGAAAGGGTTTTAATTAACTATAAGTCTCGCGGTACTGTCGTCATGAGACAATTAAGAATGGATTTGGCCGACCTCTATGGATGGCCTGACTTTTAGTATAAGGTTTGGGGCAAAAATCAAGACTAATAATTGTTTTACAGAATGTTTCGGGTCATGTGCCCCCTTGTTTTTGAAGCTGTTGAAAGGAGGAAAAAAAGTTTTTTTTGTTTTTTTTCAGGGGCGGAACACCTATGCCTCCGCGGGGGGGGGGCACTGGGTGCACGTGCACCCAGTGCCCCCCCCCCCCCAGCCTACGCCCTTGTGTTAGGTATGATATTCTGAGTATATTCCTTGACTTTTAAAACTGTTTTATCATAAATTATTTATGCATATTAATGCATAAAGCAAAAAATTCAATGGTATATCAATAACTGACTATACCAGCACTTCCAATTTGATATAAGTCCCTGGTTTAAACAAGGTCAGGTAAATGAAATGGCAATGGATAAACTGCAATTTTCTTGATTTTAATGCAAATATTGTACGTATTGAAGAGGTGAAGCTCTTAAATACGTCCAATATATGAATGGCATAAACACTTTATACATGTAATTCCACTACTTTGCATAAATTTAGGAAATTTTGCATGAAGATGTGAATTATTTTGATGGGTTCTGTGCATGGGGAAAAAATATGAATCTGTAGGCACAAAAAATACACGAGGAAAGTATCTAGTTTTAATAGTAAAGGTGTAATCTAGTTAGTAACCATTTTTTTAAAGCACTACAATTATGTCCCTATATATAAAAGGAATGTGATACAACTGGGCGTTGTGGCGTACGCCTGTAATCCAGCTAACAGTGGAAGTTATAAACTGATTCAGCGGACCCAGGTTCGAGACTGAGTCACGTCTTTCGGATGGTGACGTTAAAGGTCGGTCCCCAGACATACATAACTGATTGATACACGTCTGTAAAAACCCAAAACACACACACACACACACAATTGCTTAGTATATATAGCTAGGTATAGGATATAGGATGTAGGATATAGGTTATAGGATTATAGGAGTAAGATTCATAGGAGTAGGATTATAGGGGTAGGATAGGTTTAATTATTGTCACGTGATTGTTCCTGTAGACACCCACATTTCCAGCATTTCTTCTTATACATCTTATAATTAATCGATTTCTTATTTGTCCTATAGGGCTATAGACACCTTTAGGATTTTCTGTAAGTCATCTAGAAACCTGCATGATTTCTTATTGGTCCTATATAGAAACCTACAGGATTATCGGTCTCATAGACACCCATAATTCTAAGGGTCCATTTCCATAATTATAGAAACCTATAGAAACTTATAGAGAGACCTATAAGATAGAGACTTATGGGACCTATAAAATCCTATAAAATAGAGACCCATATGGTTTTTATGGGACCCATAGAAATTCTGTCTATGGGATTTTCGACCTGGGATGTCAGTGGCCGTGGACTGATTACTGATTTAAATCGCATAAATAGCATAATTTTGCATGAAGATGAGGTTTGATGGTTCCTGGGGGGAAAACTGACTCGTATTGTCCTAACAAGTACATCTGCAACTGAGATGCTTTTGTAAAATCTGTCCCCAAAACTCAAAAATATGGGCTTAACAGACCTGACTAAAGTGACCAACCCTTTAAAAGGTGTGTATTCTCATTTTCCTAATGGCAGGGCTGTCAACTTTGGGGAACTGCTTGGAGGGAGATTCGTGATTTTTTTTTTCTCTCGCCTGCATGCCCTCAAATTTTTGGGGTCAAAAATCTCTGACAAGCAAAAAAAAAAAAAAAAAAAAAAAAAAAAAGGGGTCCTCAGCATTTTGGGGTCTCTTTTGAAGTCCAAAAATCTCTGACAAGCTATCATTTTACACGTTTGGAGGGAGGTTTTTTCATAAAGCGGGAGATTTACATGTTTGGCGGGAGAGCGGGAGGAAGGGCGTCGTGGCGGGAGTCTCCCGCTTTGACGCTTGAAGGACGGCGGGAGAATTAGCGTCGTGGCGTGAGACTCCCTCCAAATGCGGGAGGGTTGACAGCCCTGCTAATGGTGAGGGGGGGGGGGGGGGGGGTAACCAGTGTAAAATATTCTCGTTTGCTGCAGAATATTTGGGCTCATCTTCTAATCAGGTCCACCTCCCTGTTCAAATCCTGGAATATTAGGCTTAATGCAGAATGTTGAAAAGCTCAATCAGCGAAAGCATTATAGTTATCTTGACAATTAAAATATAGTATAAGAGCTACAAAGAAAATTTTATCATACGTCATGGCGCAGTATCTAAAATATTTATTGTTTCCTTTTATAACCATTTTAAAATTGGCACTTTTTATAAACATATTAAAGTTAGTGCAAACATGCAAAGACAGCGAATATATATCATCCACTATTCCACCCACTTCTTTGCGATGACGTACAAATGACGAAGTTCTTGGGAAAACGCGTGGTATTGCGTAAGAGGAATGAGTGTAGTTTTCTCTCAGGGCTAAATGAATTATTGCGTTAACATGCAAACAAAATACATTGTATAACGGAAATTCAAGTTCATGAGATCGAATGTCAAATTCACAAAAGTTGTGAAATCGATATCTTGATAAACTCATGTAAACTTCCATCAAGAACAATGAGGGAGAACCATCGGGAAGAACAAAATTAAGTCGAGTGCGGTCTTGGGACGCAAATGGAATGAACGGAAGTTGGCCAACAAAAGAAAAATAAAGGTTAGAACAAAATTTTGTTTCACACATTACTTTATGTATAAATGACCGGAACTATACGAAGGAGTCAACATTGCGGGAAGATACGAGTGAAGCGCAATATGACAAACAAACAAAATATTTTAGGCATATATATATATAGCCAGGGCCGTAACTAGAATTTTACCGGGGAGGGGGTGCAGACATTACATGAAGAGGATCTTATTGCATTGAGGGAGCGAAGCGACCAAGCGAGCGCCCAACAGGGGGAGGGAAATTCTGGCATTTTTCTATCTGAAAATCAAACAGTTTTGACTGACAATTTTGAAAAGTGACCAATTTTTTTTATTTTTATTTTTATTTTTTGTCAAACGGACCTTTAGTTGTTAGCGGGGGGGGGGGGGGGGGGGGGGGGGTGCAATGAAGGTAGGCCTATGCTTGAGAAATGTGAAAGCCACTCCCGTCTTTTTTCCCTTAAATTCTTCTTCTTCTTCTTCTCACTTCTAATTCTTCTTCTTGTCTTCTTCTTTTTCTTCTTCGCCCCCCCCCCCCCCCCCCAGCTACGGAGCTCATAGCTCGATATCGATATAGGTCTAATAATTTTTTTGTTTTAGTGTTTTTATTGAAAAACTAAACACAACATACATGTGTGAACAAATGAATATATGTACTTAACTACAACTACTCGATAATGAAAACCAATACTTAATTACAAGTGGGAAAGGGTAAAAGTACCCAACACAACACATCACAAAACACAACAAAACAAAACAGCACTGCACCACACAACATAACACAACACAACACAACACAACACAACACAACACAACACAACACAACACAACACAACACAACACAACACAACACGACATAACACAAGACAAGACAAGACGATAGAACCAAAACATGTCTCTACACCAAATCTAAACAATAATTATCTCTTCTCTTGGAGGGGGGGGGGGGGGGGGGGGACAGCCTAATTGGCTTACAACTGAAATGACCATTTTTTGAAATGCAAGCTCAATTTACCTCTCTTATCAGCAATCTTGTATTCAATCTTTTGCTTCATCTTAACAAAAGAAATAAAAGCTTGAAAGCTTAGATTAGTTTGCTGAAATTTACATCTAATAACATAGAACTTAAAACAGAGAAAAAAAAAAGGTTATACACTTGTCATGCTTACTGCCTATGTCAATACCAAAGACATAACTAAAATCTGAATATATAGTGGTCTCATTAATCTTATTATCAATATAATTTGTAAGCTCTTTCCATAAAGGAGCAACAATTTCACACTCACAAAATATATGTTTCAAGGTCTCAGAAGATTCCCTACAAAAATAACACATTGGAGAATCACTTCTTCCAATCTTATATAAAAACGAATTCAAGGCTACAGCATTGTGAAATATTTTGAAATAAAAAGATCTTAGCTGAGTTTCTATGGTACAACCATAATTATTTTTGTGAATGCTTGACCATTCAACTTCGTTTCTATCCAGACCAAACCAAGACTCCCATTTCATTTCAATCTTGTGCTCTGAGGAAAAATTCCTATTTCGTAATAAAGAATAAGCATATCTAGGTACTTTCAATTTGCTCACCAGCTCAAAAACAATTTTCTCAAAAATATTTTCATCCACCTCCTGAGGGTTCAAAAACCAGTCCAAATAAATCGCATTCATCAACGAATTGTATTTTTGACGATCTTTTATGGGTATATCAAATTCAACTACAAGATCTTCAAAGGTTTTCACCAAATTAAAACCTCTGTATAAGTGACTGATGTTAACAATACCTCTTTCATACCAAGCATGATAATAGTAATATGGTCTGTGTCTTAAACTCACATTTTTATTCCACCAGATATAATCCTGCAGATGATATCTATTTAGATTCAAATCTTTCAACATTACAGATCTATAGTCATACCACACTTTTAGAGTTTCAATTAACTGACAATTTTTCAACTTATTTAGAAGGCACAGAGGAGCATCTGCTTTCCATAATACAAATGGGTCATCATTAAACTTTCGAAGCATTTCTAACTCTATGCTTTTCCAAGTATTCTCATAGTTGTCATCTAAAAGGTGCTTTACCCAAACCATTTTTTGAGATTTAGCAAACGTGTAAGGATCTACCATTTTCAGACCTCCCTCTTCATACATATTACATAGCAAAGCCCTTTTAACCCGATCATTTCCATTATTCCATATGAACCTGTATAAAAGGTTATCCAAATTTTTAAAAAAGGAGATAGGTACTTCAATACATAAAACTGAAAACAGATATAGAAGCTGGGGCAATAAAAGAGATGATATAGGTCTAATAATTACGTGAGTCGACTCATACAGGGAGGAAGCGAGGGGCAAATTCCCTTAATGTTTCTGATCATATTAAGAAACCGCCCCTTTTTCCTTCTTCTTCTTCTTTGTCTTTTTCTTCTTTATCTATATCTTTATCTCTTTCTTTTTTTCCTCTCTTTTTTTTACATTTTCTGTTCTATATCTCTTCTTTATAAATATTTTTTTCTTTTTCTCTTTTATTTCTTTCTTTCTTTTTCTCTTTCTCTTTTTTTCTTTATCCCTTTTTCTTGTTCCTTTTCTTTTCCTTTTTCTTCTTTTTCTTTTTCTTTTTCTTTTTCTTTTTCTTTTCTTTTCTCTTTTTCTTTTTTTTTCTAATTCAATTTCCGTCTTCTTCTTCTTCTCATTTTGTTTTTCTAGTAGTACGATAATTTGGGGTTTTAAAAGTGGATCAAGTGCGCCTTCCTCTCCCTCCCCCCCCCCCCCCCCCCCCCCCCCCAGGTTAAAAAAAGCTCCCGATCCGACACGGTAACCATCCGAAAATTTGTTGAGCCTCAATGGAGTTTCCACCAGTTACACATGTAAAATTTATTTCGCAATATGCCAATGTCGACCACAAATTGGGAAACCCGACTGGGAAGACGTCATTATGTTATTCCGCGAGTGAGTCGTTCCGAACTCAAATAGATATGTTTTCATGTTTACAGAATAAAAATTAACTCGATTCCTCTAATCATTTTTAAAATTATAAATTATCAATTGTATGTGCCGTATTTTTGTCAGCCTTATAAGAATTATAGGGTAAATTATCTATAAACTGAGAACTAGGTTTTTACTGTGTATGAACATTGCGATACTCACTACCTTTCAAGGGAACAATATAATATCAACCCGGCCTTTCTTTGCGCAAGTAAATTTTTTGAAGAATGTCTTACATAGATGAGGAACAAGTGTAAGTATTTTTCATATTTCTAGTACTTGAATTTGATTGAAATTCAGAATGTATGTTGAGAATGAGGTTATCATGATGATGTGTTAGTATGGTGGTGAAAAAATGTAAAGATCGTGTTAAAATTTAATGATTTTTCTGTTGTAGAAGTATGCCGGGCGGCATTTCATTCATTCATTCATTCATTCATTCATAGGCATTACACGCGTGCTGCTAGTCTAAATCAGCACGTGTGAGTATTGCTAGCTACAGGCCTACTAAGGCTAGGCGCGCCCTTATGCCTTATGGCCGTGCGACGTGATTAGAATGAGAGAAGTTGGGCCATTTGGAAATCAGACTTGCGGCCATTTCTGTACCTTGTTAAGAAATGATGTACCATATTTAAATATTAATTGATCTGGCGACTTGATTTCAATTAAAGATCATCCACATGTTTAGTTTTGGCCTTTGAAACGACCATGATGAGGAAGTTAGAATTAGATCTAGATCTGGCTGAGTTCTGACAGTGACATGTCTGCTGACATTGACCATTTTAACCATGTTAACATTTTTAATTTCACTCCCAATCCCATTTTAACTTCTAAATTAAATGTAATTCAGTGAAAAGTAGAAAATTAAATGTTACATAGATCTAACGTAGATCATTAAGATTATTATCTACAATAACCTTGCATATGTGTGAGTGAGATGAACCTTCCAATAATTTTTTATTTTTTTGATGCTTCCTGCATCCTGTCCCATCTGACAAGTCTGAAGTGAAGAAATTTTGGCCATCTCGTGAAATAAGCCACCGGTCATCGAGTGTGTACACACACTGCCGTGTAAAGTCAATGGAGGATGTGAACCCTCTTAGGCATTTACACGCAATAAACTGCATGTACAAAGTGAATGCGGGGTGGCTTATTTCACGAGAATGCCGAAATTTCATTAACATAAATAAAGGTTGCAGCTTGAACTAGCTGTATGAGCTCCGTGGCTTATCAATCTGGTGTGTCAGTACCAGATTGATAAGCTGAATCAGTTGATAAGCATTTGATAAGCCACAGAGCTCATACAGCTAGCTTGAACTTGAATATTTAATTTTTCAAAGGAGCAACAAAATTTTAGATTTTAATTTATCAGACATAAGCAGACCTTTAATTTATCAGACATAGGCAGACTCTAGTCTTATAAATTTGCCAAGACTAGACGAGATAAGAGCAAAAGACTAAATAAGTATTGTAAACTGTGACAATGGAAACTTGTTATAAAGAGCTGTGATATAACAGTCAAGATTCCTGTTAAAACAAGTTAATTTTACTGTCCCAGATCTTTATGTTCTTTTGATTTTTTCCCCTGATATTTAAGGAGATTCCTTGATATTATTATATAACAAGGTAATTTTCATGATCCCAAGGTTCTCGTTAAAATGAGTTTCCACTGTAGTTGTAACGGATACGTTCAGAATTTTAAATTGTTTTATGTAGGATGATGCAGCATGTTGAACTTCAAGCACATGTATGATGTTTCTATGCTTGAAATGTGAATTCAGTTACAATCTGCAGATTTTCCCTCCCCCCCCCCCCCCCCCCCATCCCTCTTTGATATCGTCAACCTTTAGAATTTCATTACAGTATCTAATTCTGAATTTAGAATGTAGTTATCTGTTCACTTACTGTCCTTTATATCATTCTTACAACAACAAACAAATTTTAGTCAACTTTTTATATTTTGGATTAGGCTTGTATGACCTTTATTTAGAAATCAAAGCAGTCAAGATGTAAGAACTTGCACCCTATGCCAGGCTTAGGTTCCACGCTCATTTTTATGTAAGAGAACTTTAGGAAGTATGGTTATGGCTACCTTATATTGAACCCAAGTAGTCGACTTAACATTTTATGAACCTAGAAAATTTCTGTCTGCTGAAGTTTTTTTTTTTTTATTTGTGATCCCATTTTGTCTGCGAACAATTTCAGCTTTGTTGCCCCCAAAGCAACTTTGAGCATTTTGCATTATTTGTATATACTGGTATAGAAATTTAAAAAGTCACTAAGTTAAAGAGGCAATGTGAAACCACCCAAGACAACTTTCGTACAGTGTGCATGGAGCACTAACAGTGTTAATCTTGTGCAACAAAACCTGCGATACAATACAATTCCCTTATATAATATATATATATATATCCTCCATTCATTGGGTCACAGGTTATGCTGCATAAGATGAATAACACACTGGATTTTGATATGCCAATTATGCAAATTGCTCAAGGTTGCCCAAGGGGCAACAAAGCTGAAAATGTTCTTTGACTACTTACGATTACAAATTTTTAAAAAAGACTTCAACGGACAGAACTTTTCTAGGTTCACTGTTGGCTGTATGGGAGCGTCAAGTGGACTATTCTTGTCCAGATTTTTTTTCATGTTATTTGGTATTAGAGAGATTTCCTGCAAACACAAATCCTATGAGGTCATTTATTTGCACACACAAAAAAATCAACTGAAAAAAGTTTTTCACAAAGAAAAAAGGAAGTTGAAATTGCACTCTCTTAATTGTTCAGATTTCCTCAGATTAAGAGGCAGGAAAGGAGGGGATAAGATGATAGGAATTCAATTTTCTTGGAATGAAAGTAATGGATCCTCTAAATGTAGGTCACAATCTTAATCAGACAGACTAACTGATCACAATTCAGAGACAAGCTTAACAAAATTTTGAGAGGACCTTGCGATCTCTGTGTTTGCCTTCTCATGTAGCATTCCATTCTATCTTTTTTTTGTTTCCCCCTATTTTTCCTACAGAGATGCCCAGGTGACGAAACCTGGACCTGATGAAAATGGGAGACAAACCGCACAAGAAGATCAGGGGGGTATCACAGTGGAGGACGCAGTCATTGATGTAAGTACTCTTCTTTTGATTTACTTAAGTGTGAAGAAAAAAAAAGTAATTTCCTTGTGTAGATTCTTATTCATTTCTTACTTTTTTTAAAAAGTTTACCTGGGGAGTGTTTCACAAGGAGTTAAGTTGGACTAGGACCCCTGTTACACTGAAATCCTATGGAGTCATGGGGTGCCCTTAGACCGGTCTCGGATAGGTTTCAAATCTGATGTAAACGCATGATCATGAACTGACTAATGCGGTGATGCGTATTATACAGCACGCAACTAGGAATTTAAGTGCGACTTTAAGTACAACTTAACTCTTTGTGAGACACCCCCAGAGCTCTTTTAGAGCTTTCCAGAGCTAAATTACTCGTGTGTATTTTTTTTCGTCACTGGTTTACATGCACATTCCCTGTAGTGTATGGCATTGATTCACATTCGAGCAGAATAGGGGTAGAATTTATTGCGCAATATCCATACCCTAACTGCATGGTATGCATGACAGAATAAACTGCATAGCTTGCATAATAGTATTGCTTCTTTCGTAATGTTTGTCAGGATGAGTTTGGGATAAGGGCCATTGCACAATAATTTATCCCTCTTATAGACTACACTGCATGATTTCCATTAATCCTTTGTAAAGTTATACAAGTTACTCCCCTAATTATTGTGCAGAAAAAATCCTTGTTGCAAAACCTTTTATCTTAAATTTTCATTGCCACAGAAGGGCTCCTCATGTGTCCTTGGCTTTGATGGCCCACAGCCAAACTACAAGGTTAAATCAACATATGTTTGATCTTAGTTTCTCTACTCTAACATTTGCCTCTTCCCTCTAAATCCAATTGAACAATTTGTGAAAATGTGACTTATGTGAGGGTATTTGCCAAGCCAAGCTGTATTTTTCATCATTCTTCCTGGTACAAACTTTGTTAAAAACAAATATACCATACCTCAGTGACAGTACTTTTCTGTTTATTATAGGAAAAATGCAATTTTATGGGATTTTATGAGATATCTTGGGCTCAGTATTCAACAGATTAACTCTTGTACATGTATTCGGTTTAATTTGTGTCAATTTATCAATATTGGTCATTTGATTCTGGAACTCTTGCTTTTCTCTCTAGACCAACAGGGTATTCAATGGATAAACTGTCATACATTCAGTTTGGTTTGTGTCAATTTATTAGCAATTGTTATTTGATTCCGGAACTCTTGCTTTTTTTCTGTAGACCAACTGGGATCAAGTGGTAATCAGCTTTGATGACATGGGACTGAGAGAAGCACTCCTGAGGGGAATCTATGCTTATGGTTTTGAAAAACCATCTGCAATCCAACAGCGGGCCATATTGCCTTGCTGCGATGGTGGGTATATAGACAACACCAGTCACAGAGATCTAGAGATGATTTTAGTGCTGTAGCTCGCAACCCAAAGTCCTGGGCCCTGTTGCATAAAACTTACCATTGATGGTAACTTTGCCATCAGTGGGAACTTCCATTTAAACCTTGAATTTGATTGGCTGTTGAGCAATGTTACTGTAGTAGTTACCATTGATGGCAGAGTTAACATTAATGGCAAGTTTTATGCAACGGGGTCCAGTCTGGTCTGGCTCGGCTCGTTAACTTCTACAAATTCTTACCAGGTTCAGGGCCCCGTTGCATAAAACTTACCGTTAATGGTAACTCTGCTCTCAATGGTAACTACCATGGCAACATCACTCAACAGCCAATCAAAATCAAGGTTTCCATGGGAGTTACCATTGATGGCAAAGTTACTGTTAATGGTAAGTTTTATGCAACGGGGCCCTGGACCAGTCGGGTAACACTCTAGGCAATACAACTAAATCCATCATCAAAAGTTTGACACCAATGAACATCTGTTCTCTTTCTTAGAGGGCTTTGTAGCACATAGGGTCTTATGTACTTTAGGCGGGCATGTACATATGTACACACAAATATAATAGAAAACTACACTTTCCCAGTAACTTCTACAAATCCTTACCAGGTTCTGGACCGGTCGGGTGACTCTTAAGCAACACATCTAAATCCATCATCAAAAGTTTGACACAAATAAACATCTGTTCTTTATCTTAGAGGGCTTTGTAGCACATAGGGTCTACTACAATACATTTTAGGCAGACATGTACATGTATATACACACAAATATAATAGAAAACCACACTTTCCCAGTGACAAAAGTTTACAAAAAGTTTAATTTTTTACAACTATTTTCTACCGGAACTCTTGTTACCGAGTGGACTAGATTTGAGATTGAGTCTGGTTCGTGTCTGGCTCGGCTCAAAACCTTCAGTCTGACGAGTTTGAGACCGGTTCTGGTTCCGAGCAGCAGCTCTAGATGATTTAATCTTCTCTGATATAATTATGCATTGGCACATATTTATACTCCTAAAATGAAACGGTAGAACTCTTTTTATCTATCCAAAGTTTCAGGAATACAACCCTCCAAAATTGGATTGATGTACCAGAACATCTGCTGTTCACACTATTTTCTCGCAACTAAGGGACATTCAACTGAATTATTAAATATTGTCAGGCATAAAAAAAACAAAAACAATGGGTCGATAAATTAATACTTTGTGAATTGTATGGTGATTAGCATGTAAGAATGGGTTCAAGTTATGACACATTTCCAATTGTGAAATATGAGCTTTGAATATCAAAGCGAAAACATTGAAGTGTACTAATCACCTAAAAAAATTAATTTGTGGACAGCTAGAATGTATAAAATCAACCTCAAAACACTTTACCTGGCCTTCTATGGGTTAACGGTTAAGGAGTATGAAGAAAATGAAGAAAAACAAAACCCCCTCGCGCAGAATCCAACTCAGAATTGGGTTCCGTGCGGGCCCTTATTCTATGCGAGCGAGTATGGATGCGTTGACTAGTCTCACAGGTCGCTGTATTGTGTATTCGAAGTGTATTTCAACTTGCAATATGTCTTTATAGAATCGATTTCTGAAGCTCATATTTCGAATATAGTATAGCAACATGGAACCCCTAACATACAGAGCAAAATAATATTTTGTGATTGGTACACTTAAGTTCTATCACCACGTTGTAAACATGACCTAAACATTGGTTTTGATATTTTTCAAATGCAGGAAAGGATGTTATCGCCCAAGCCCAGTCGGGAACTGGCAAGACGGCAACCTTTGCCATCTCCATCTTACAGCAGCTCAACACTGCCGAGAAACAGTGCCAAGCCCTTGTCTTGGCCCCAACCAGAGAGTTGGCCCAACAGGTAAATGTCAACTTCATGTCAGAAAAGAAGGCATATATGCAGGAAAACTGTTCAACTTGGGGCTTTAGGCCAGGTTTAAATCCTACCTTAGTGCTTGGATTTAGTCCAATATTTAAGGTTTGACAAATGCCAGTCTTATACTGTGCAAACCACCACAATTCTGTAAATATATGAAAATACAAACACTAATCTATATGAAATTTACTTTTCAATTTCATTTCATTTCATGTGATTTGTTATATTATAACAATTATTTACAAAGCACTAGGTGTGTGTTTTTTGTGTGTTTAAGTTCCTGTGTTTCTGAAGAACATACCCATTCATTTTATAAATGAACTCATTCTGATGTTTTTGAGTGGTTTTTTGAAGCTATTGTACTGATGGATTCAGTATGACACCATTTACAATAAACAAATTGGGCAAATAACAAGACTCTGCCATTTCCCTCCACAGATCCACAAGGTGATCATCGCCCTCGGCGACTACCTCGATGTCACGTGCCATCCTTGCATTGGAGGCACTAATGTCCGTGATGACATGAAAGCCCTGGCCGAGGGTGTCCAAGTCATTGTCGGCACCCCCGGCAGGGTGTTTGACATGCTCAAGAGGAAGGTCCTCGGGCCTTACAACATCCGCATGTTTGTCTTGGACGAAGCTGACGAGATGTTGTCCAGGGGGTTCAAGGACCAGATCTACGATGTCTTCAGCTGGTTGCCAAAAGAAGTACAGGTAAAAAGCCATTCCTAATACTAAAGTCTTGTAATGACATGAAGTGGTAGAATGCCTTACAAGAATGCCAAAGCAAAATGAAAACCATTTGAAGTGAAAATAAATGAAGTTGAAGGGGGTGGGGATCGTGTGCTACAAAGGTCCCTCTTCTTACTATTTTGGTCATATTATGTGATATACAGATTTTTTAGGCACTCAAGTTGATGTCATTTTATTTTACCCTGGTGGAATTTTAAAGATATCTGTGTGTGTGTGTGTGTATGCAATGAGGCAGAAGATAGCTCTTGAGAGTTGGGATATTTAGGGATATGAAAGTGAAAATCACTTGCTTTCCCTGCAGTTATGAATTGAGTGATGATCTAGTTGAATATATTGTGCTTGTACATTAGCTCAGGTTATAAGTGTGGTGAGAGTTTTCTAACAGTTATGCTGTCATGTCCTTGCAGGTTGTACTTCTGTCTGCTACCATGCCTGTTGATGTGCTTGAGGTCACCAAGAAGTTCATGAGGGATCCCATCAGGATCTTGGTGAAGAAGGAGGAACTCAGCTTGGACGGTATCAAGCAGTTCTACATTGCTGTTGAGAAGGAGGCAAGTATTAGGAAGAGAGTAGAAAAAAGAAAGGAGATGAAAGGCTAGAAAAGATAGGATGAAATAAAGCTTTCCTTGATTCACGCCTCTTAATGTACATAGTGCAGATGAAAGGAGATCTAATTCATATTTTTCAAAATAATATCCTCCAAAAATTAACATTTTGTGAAGCTATTCATAAGCCTTAGTTCAAGCAAGAATTTTGATAGATGAAGTCTATACAATTGTATGTCTTCTAAAGAATTTAACTCACCTTTCTTACAATTATGCCTAAATATGGCATGTAATTGTAAGAGACATGTCCTCTCGTATTGTTAAGGTAAGTGTTCTAGGGTAAAGAGTTAATTATTTTGAATAATGATTTTTAGAATTCAATGTTGACACCCAAGTCCTCCACTTGGTCCTGTCACAGTGGCTTGAAGGAGCTGAGTCCTCGTGACGCTTCCTATGATGTATGGTCCTCTGCCATGACATTGGAGAGTAACCTGGTCCCCTTTTGTCACTCCTCTGCAAGGAGCAGTAACATCTGGTGTGGGCCTGTCCTTGCATATTCCTTGTATTTCCCAGAGTCACTATGTGACAATTACTGGGGAGTTAAACCATGCAAGGGACATTTCTAATCATTACCTGTTGTATTTAGATGTAGTTCAGACAGACTGTTTCCATACTGTTAAAACTATAAACATGTAATTGGATACTGGATATTATTTAGTATCGTGTAACTTTCATTAGACACTCCTTGAATTAATCTTTCACTGGTGCGTGTTTTGCAGTACAAAATGATTAAGACTAGTGTGATTATCCCTAATTCATTACTTTGGATTTCTTTCTCTTTTGCTCAATAACGAGGTCATTTCCAATTAGAAAATGTCTGTAGATTGCTTGCATTGGCCTCTCCCCTGTCTATACTCATTTTGATATCAGTGATTTCCTGACGGCAGGCAGTTACACAAATATTGCTGAGACCTAAAGGTGATTTGTCCCTGAAAAAAAAAGGGGAAATCACTTTAAAAATAGGTTGTAGTATATGACATCATCAAACATGATATTAGGCCCGAGTCATTACGGGTTTTTCCAAACCCGGGTTTGACTCGAGAATTTCAAGCGGGGACCGGGTACCCGAACGGGAATTCCCTAAACCAGAAAATGTGAGTGTATGGAGTGACGGGAGTCAAGAGTCAAGGTAAAATTGTTAAACTAAAATGCAGCATATAGAGGACAGTTACTGAATCCAAATCGATAAAACAATGCTTTTCCCGAGAGAAATAACATTTCGGAATAAAAATAAAACATTAAGAAATACAGCCAAAGGTCTCTTTGTTACCTAAAATTGAGGGCTGAAAGAGGAAATCAAGCTTCGTGGTACCGTGCACGTTCAGAAATGAAGTCCGAATGTGAGTCACCTGTGCCCAGTGCGCACGAATACAGCCCTAGACCGTAATACACACAGACGAGGGTCGAATATAACTGATGTGATCGGATCAAAGTAAGCTTGAAAACAACTAAAAATACCACGTAAGCGACAACAAAAATACAAAATTACCGTAAAATAATTCTTTCCTTTGGCAAAAAACAGTATGGGTATCCATAATATTTCATAGAAAAAAAGATGTTGGGGGATTGCGAGTGCACTTCATATCGAGATTAGGCAGCCATATTTGACATTGTTCTGCTTAGCGAGACCGCAGATGGCAGCAGAGAGGAAAATAAATGTGGGCACTAGATCAGGTGATCGGCCACAACTGTTCCTCTCTGCTGCCATCTGCGGTCTTGCTACGCAGAACAGTGTCAAATATGGCTGCCTAATCTCGATATGAAGTGCACTCGTAATCCTCCACCATCTTTTTTTCTTTGAGATATTATGGATACCCATACTATTTTTTGCCAAAGAAAAGAATTGTTTTACGGTAATTTTGTATTTTTGTTGTCGCTTATGTGGTATTTTTGGTTGTTTTCAAGCTTACTTTTGGCACGATCACATCAGTTATATTCGACCCTCGTCTGTGTGTATTACGGTATAAGGCTGTATTCAAGCGCACTGAGCGCCGGTGACTCCCATTCTGACTTCATTTTTGAACGCGCACGGTACCGCCTAGCTTGAATCTTCCTCGCAGCTCTTATCTTTTTTAGACTCATGAAAAGACCTATCGTCGTCTGAAATGATTTTCATTTATTACTGCAGCAAATATAATTGGATTAAATTGAAATTCAGTTTGTGAATTGCATGTTTAAAGTTCTAAATTGCAATATATTAGTGCTAAAATTAGTTTGGAAAAACTCGAAATCCGAAAATGCAAACCCGGGTTTCAGCGTGACGGGCGGGGACCGGTCGGGGAACCGTTTCGACTCAGGCCTACATGATATCCAAGTCCAGTTTGGTTTTTAAGTAGCCCTTGCAATTATAATGGGTTGGTTTTTTTTAACCATATGGGCAGTTAAGCCTATATTGCGTGTTATCATTGTGTAACCATTTTTTTTTTGTCCCCTCTGTTTGTAGGAGTGGAAGCTTGACACACTGTGTGACTTGTACGAGACACTGACAATCACTCAAGCCGTCATCTTCTGCAACACGAGGAGGAAAGTTGACTGGCTCCACCAGAAGATGCACGAGAGAGATTTTACAGTCTCCATCATGGTAGGTTCCTCAAAGTCAAAGTCAAAGGCATCCATTTTGGTCACCTTGGCACCTGGGTCATAAAACTTGTTATCAATGATAAGTTATGATAGTTGTTATAATCTACTGAAATCATTGAATTGGATTGGCTAAGAACAAATTTGTCATAGATTTGCAGCAGTTGTTATTGTCTTATTGATAATGAGTTTTATGAAACAGGGCCCTACTGTGCCCACATTTGCTCTAGGCTTTATTTCATCAAAGATATAGGCTTGGGGTTGAAATTGCATTTCAGTTGGGTTTAGTTTAGGTATGGTTTTACATCGTTTGGTCCAGGGTTGATGTAGAGAATTTGTTTAGTGTGGGAAATTGAATTGAGAGCAACCGTCACTGGAGCCGTGTCAGAGAACCTCCGTTGTGACTCTTCTAACTTAAATACATCATGGCCACGCAGACAATTCCCCCAAATCGCCCAGTAGAATAAGGTCTTTACCCCAGTGTCTGGTTTAAAATGCTCTGGTGGACTTTTCTGAGAGAATATGAGGTGTAAGTGTGAACAATCAGTGTCCGACTTGGAGACAAACTTAATTAGAATCCAATGTTGACACCCAAGTCCTCCACTTGGTCCTGTCACAGTGGCTTGAAGGAGCTGAGTCATCGTGACGCTTCCTATGATGTATGGTCCTCTGCCACGACATTGGAGAGCAACCTGGTCCCCTTTTGTCACTCCTCCACAAGGAGCAGTAACATCTGGTGTGGGCCTGTCCTTGCATATTCCTTGTATTTCCCAGAGTCACTATGTGACAATTACTGGGGAGTTAAACCATGCAAGGGACATTTTAATGAATTATATCTGAGAATTGCAAAAAGAGTTGTTTCAGTGAATTTGATTTCCAGCAAGTTTCTGTTATTTTCTTGACATTTGCTGATCCACACTCCCAATCTAATGCATAAAATGGATTTCAGATTTATATTAAGCAAGGTTTCTAAAGCAATAAATTTTTGTCACTAGTACTCGAGATTCGATTGGCTTTAACTTGGTACTGACAATATTCCTTCAAATACAATTTGTATGTTCATATATTGTTTCCCCAAGACTCTGCCAAGAAATTCCCTATCCATTCTATTTGCCCATGCATTGTTTCCCCAAGATTAAAGGGAAAGTCCACCCTGATTACAAGTTGGTTTTAAAAGAAGCAGAAAAATTAAAGAAACAGGTCAGTGAAAGTTTGAGCAAAGTACAATAAGAAATAAGAAAATTATCAATTTTTAAACTTGTAATCAATCAAACACAAATTGGCAACTCCGTGACATATCTTGCAAGCTCCTCTCCCATTTGCCCTGTGCCCAAAAAATTAATAAACTTCATTTTCTCTTAGGAAAATATTCAGTCATACATGCAACTTGGATAAAATCATTGCTCATATGTTTTTACACAAAACCTGTATGAAACATATTTATTCCTTCATCAAAAACTAAGAAAATGAGAATTTATGAAATTTTCTGCACTGAACAAATGGGAGAGAAGCTCGCAAGATATGTCACGGAGTTGCCATTTTGTGTTTGATTGATTACAACTTGAAAAATCCATAACTTTCTTCTTTCTTATCGGATTTTGCTCAAACTTTCACTGATCTGTTTCTCTCATTTTTAAAAAAAATTTATTCAAATCAACTTAATACTAGGGTGAATGTACCCTTTAACTACATGTATATGCCAAAGATATTCCCTCTTCATGACTACATATGTGCCAATCAAATTCTGTTCAGTACTATTGGTCTATGCATTGATTGTTTTTGAAGCACGGAGACATGGACCAGAAGGAGAGAGACAAGATCATGAAGGAGTTCCGCACTGGCTCTAGCCGAGTGCTCATCTGCACTGACCTGCTGGCTCGTGGAATCGACGTCCAGCAAGTCTCACTGGTCATCAACTATGACCTCCCTACCAACAGGGAAAACTACATCCACAGGTGGGTTCTCTTCTGAATTCCTCACATTTAATACTTCTCTGATATTATCCTGTCTCCACAGGGATGCCAGTTTTCAGGCGTTTGCCTGAACTCAGGCCCTATCACTTCTGTTTCAGGCTTTATAATGGACAGAACGAATAGGTTTCACACAGGTCGGGGACTCTTTTCAGGCTAACTTAGTAAAACCAACTGTTTCTTATTTCGACCTCCAATAGATTGAAACGGCAATAACATGAAGCTCAGTTTAAAAGTTTTAATGTTGGCATACTTGTGATGTCCCCAAACTTAGATGCTGATTTCTAGATGAATCTATTCAGTTTGGAGGAAAGAAAATTCATGGGGTTCAACCATTCCCTGGGTTCCAACAATTCTGTGGTTAATTCCATTTACAAAGAACTCCTTCCACAAAAGCACCTGCTATGTAGTAGTGCTTCTGTAGAAGCATTGCAGTGACATTGGAGGTTGTCGTAGGAAGGTAGATCAAATACCGTGGCTTTGCATGTGGGTGAGATGAGAAACAGGCCATGTAACTTGTCTCAATTTGCAATGCTATAATGCATTAAATAGCGTTAAAAAAATTATGACTTTCCTCTTGTAAACTCATGAGGAAAAAAAAAGCAATGAAATATATTGAAACTCTATGAGGAATCTCGCCTTTACTAATCTCCAAAATGCTCCCCGTGTATTCAGTGTATTTTTTACACTGAAATGCGTTCTTAGATTCTGAGAAAGAGATGACAAATTTTTGTCCTTAGGATATGGAGGAAAAATATTTTTGCATTGAAGCTTGGATTTTAAAAATTTTCTCAACTAATGAAAGTTACATTGTCTTCTTTTCTCTGCCAGGATTGGCCGTGGAGGCCGTTTTGGTCGCAAAGGTGTGGCCATCAACTTTGTTCCAGAGGAAGATAAGCGCAACCTACGGGATATTCAACAGTTCTACAACACTCAGATAGACGAGATGCCCAGTAATGTTGCCGATCTGGTGTAGAGGATAGAGAGGAGACCTGTCAATTTCGTTCGTGCGTTCTTCAAAGCGATACCAATGCGATTCTACTGATGCGACTGATGATCATGATGCGATACTAGCGATGTTCTGATATTGGAATACCCTTTTATCTCAAACTTTTTTGTGACGGATATCTTGGAAATGTGAAAAAAACTGACTAACTGAACAGCATTCCTCAACGTATCACCGAAAGAGATTAATATCTCTTTCAATTCTATTTTGATATTTGTGTTGGAGACAAAGGACGAGAAAGACTCGGACAAGGGTAATAACCCTTGCATCTTGGGGGTCACCCCTGGTGACCCCCTAGATATTGTTTATAGTAATACGTTTGTGTAGATTATAGTACAGTATATATCTCTTTGTGCTTATATGACATGTGAAATGTGAATGATATTACAATTTGATAAGTCGTTTTAAACAGGATATTTCTCCTTTATTTACATTCTGTTGTAGAGAATATATCGTAATTTAAGCAAGAGGGTTTTGTAGTTGTAAGGGGTTGCAGGGTGGGGGGTTATATGTTCTGTTTTAAGGGGGCAGTGTCTATTTATTGCTAAAGCAATTATGGTTATTCGCAAGTTAAATTCTGGAGTCAACTCTCTGTGCTGCTGTGGTATGTATAGAAATATGTCCGCGTGTCGGCATATAGACCAGACCTGCCATCTTGCAAATGAACAATACGTTATTCTAATTATGGTGTGCCATATGTTGCGTGTATTTAAGATGTGTTTTCTCAGATTTTGTTCTTTGTTACATAGCTTTGTAGTTCCGTTGTTTCTGAGACGTAGTGGATTCTTCAAATGCTTCAAATATCGAAGGAAAGCAGATAGAGGGCATTTCTTTACTTATCCAGAGGAAATTGTTTTTTTCTAGTTTGATAAAGTGCTCTGTTGGACAAAGTAAGCTGTATTCTATCAGTGGCTGTAATGCAATGTGCAGATGGTTTATGGAGACTGAATTACATGTAGCCATCGCTAGTGTCTGTGCTTATGTAAGAATCTAAAGTCTACCGGTCCTTTGCTATGTGATACACACCTAATGAAACACCTTGAAATGCCTTCTGTGTGATCTCACTATGATTTCTCTGATTTAAATCAATTTGCTACTACAATCAATTTGCTGCTAATACAAAGTTAATTTCTTTTTTCCTCCTGTTACTTCTTTTTCATTTTCCGGTGGATGCATGTATTTATTAAAAAAGAAATTTGTCAATGAAATTGACTGCTAATTTTCTGCTTTCCACATTTCAACTAAATAATATCCTCACATTATGCTGTGGGTTAACCAATGGAAGAAACATGACTTGTAGAAAAACAAACTTGGTGAGATATTAATCGTTCTCTAATTTCCAACCAAAGCTCTTTTTCGCTGGAAAGTCGTTTCTTGTGATTCTTCGTGTCTGCAAGTTTTACAATTATTACAACAGTATTTTCCAACCTATCTTGTTGATAGATGATTAATCTTTTGCACGAAGCCACAGAGTTTAAACGAGTTCATTCAGATATGTTCTGGAAGTGCTTTGTTCAAACCCTTGTATAAACCCTTTTCCAGTTTAGAATCATAGATGCATTGCAACAATGTAGTTCAATGCCTCCGTGTTTCTCAGTGAAGGGTTTATATACAGCATACCAAGATGAGCTGGGATATCTAACCGTAGCAAGATGTTATTTATACCTCCGGCTCTCGATCAATGATACATGTATATGTTTCCTCGGATTTGCCAACAGCTTGATGCTTTAAAATGTTATGGTGCACTTTCTTCATCCAATCCCAGTAAATAAATGGCTCAAATGATTGACAAAATGTAATTCCTTGTATCCTGTGATTCCTGTCTACATGTGCTCGTGTATTACAGTGGAAACTCGTTATAATGAGGTCCAATATAACAAGATTCCTGATATAACAATATGATTTTGCTGGTCCCAGGTCATTGTATTACAGTACTTTGGGTTTTTTTACCGATACCTGTACAGGTATAAGGAAATTCCTGACATATGGTAAATTTCATGGTCCCAAGGTCCTCGTTATAGTGAGTTTCCACCGGTACACGTACCAGTAATTCCATGTTTTTGTTGTTGTTTTGTTTTGTTTTGTTTTGTTTTTTGTTGTTTTTTTTGGGGGGGGGGGGGTAGGGGAAAGATTATAGACTTGAGTAATGATGGAAAGTATATTCTCACAGAATCAAACAAAACTGATGGTGAATACATTGTACACTGTGTATGTATATGCCAAGCTGTTTTGGTCGATAATCTACACCTGTACATACGTTATCGTGGAGAAATAAGCAAAGAGAAAAGGCTTAGTAGTCTAGACGGCTTATCACATCCATAACACATACGCTTTTCAGTGAATGTTATCTCCAGAGTTTTGATAAGTTTCTCTATACATGTACAATTGTAAATGGACTAGGTGTTTAAAAAAAAAAACAGTGGACACTTTTGATTGTTAATAACTCAAATATACATGTACATGTACCTCATATTAGACTGAGTTTTTTGCATTGTAAAGTTGAACGATGTAAAATTTATTGGAAGGAAGTTCTATGATATTTCTCTGAATACATGTACTTTTCTTTAATTATTGCTCTGAATGTTTAATTAGATTTTTCACTTTAAAAAAAAAAAAATCAAGGCCACAAAATCTGTGTATATCGGTATTCGGTACTTAATTCAGAATACAACAATTGCCACTGTGTGTTGCGCCTGTCATTTCTGCCAACCTTTTGCTGTCCAGTGTCATTATTGATTCATGACTGGGTTGAAAAGGTGTTCTGGAATTTCAGCTGTAACACACAATTGCAATTTTTACGTTCTGAGTTAATTGCTGATACACACAGTCAGATTTTGTGGCTTTGATTTTTTGAAAAGTGAAAAATCTAATTAGATATTCAGAGCAATATTTACAGAAAAGTATTTAGGGAAATGTCATAAAACTTCTTCCCAAAATTTTTTACATCCTTTAACTTTACAATGTAAAAACTTGAGTCTGATACGAGATATAATTTTTGAGTTATTTAACAATCAAAGTGTCCAGTTTTTTTAACACCTAGTCAAACCTGCTACAGTGACAACCTGTACAGAAAGACCACCTGTCTATAAAGACCACAATTTTCGTTTCCCTTGAAAAGTGTTTCTCATTGAATTGTGTATTAAAGGAACCTGTACATAAAGACCATCTGCTCATAAAGACCACTTTTCTTGTCTCCCTTGAGCGGTCTTTATAGACAGGTTTTACTGTACACGTATTTAGGTTGATTATTGGTCCAAACGACCCATCTACTCCATGGTAAACATTTCAAAATACATGCAGGGGCATTTTACCCCCCCCCCCCCCCACCCCCTTTTGAAACCCAGCTGGCATACCTTAAGTACACAATAAAAAAATTTGTCTCCTTAATTGTGTACTTTTTCAGCTCCGGCCCCCTCTTTTACAAAATCCTGGATCCGCCCCTGCTATGTATCATCAGGCTGGTTTCTTGATGTACCAGGGCCCCGTATTACAAACATTTGCGATTGATTCGAATTGATCATAACTCGAAAATCAGATGTAACTGTACTGAAAGGGCTTGGAGTTTGAAAGCTTGCGATGATTGGAGAACTTGCGATCAATCTGGATCAGTCCTATCTCACTGTAAGTTTAGTTGGATCATTTTCTGTCACTTGCAAAGCTCAAGATTACTAGCCTATTTACAATATTGGTAGTGAAAAGAAAATAGGAGTGAATCTTGGTGAATACAGACTCCTATAAATTATACGTAGTTCCATTTATAAAAAAAAACAAAGCAAAAAAAGATTTACATTGTTTGGATGTAGTGTCTATGATTTCCAAATTTCAAGTGTATACATGTACTAGGTGTTAAAAAAAACAGTGGACACTTTTGATCGTTAATAACTCAAAAATTATAACTTGTATCAGTCTGAGGTATTTACATTGTAAAGTTGAAGGATGTTGAATTTATTGGGAGCAAGTTTTATTACGTTTCTCTAAATACTTTTCTTCAATTATTGCTCTGAATGCTTAATTAGATTTTTCACATTTTGAAAAATCAAAATCTGTGTGTATAATCAGGAATTCATTCAGAATACAACAAGTGCCATTGTGCATTGCAGCTGAAATTCCAGAACACCTTTTTAACCCAGAGAGTCGTGATCATGACAGCAAAATTTTGGCAGAAATAAGCTGCAATTGCAACAATTGCCATCGTGTGTTAACACACGATGGCAATTGTTGTGCTCTGAATTATTAACGATCAAAAGTGTTCACCGTTATTTTAACACCTAATATTACACTACATGTATTGAAAGGAACTCTAAATTTGCTCCGGCGGCAATTGCTCTGGGTTATTTTTTTATTTTTTTATTTTTTTCGTCAAAGATATAGGGTTGGGGTTGTGATTGGGTTTTTAATTTTATCTTAGGTTTTAAGATAATATGGGTGAGGGTTGGATTAGGGTTAGGGTTAGGTATAATGTCTGGTCCAGAGTTAAAGTTCAGAATACAGTTTGTGCTGGGAAATGTTCCCTGGTTATGTGTAGGATATTGATTGTAAAGCATGTGTCGTAAAACCAAACCCACCTCGCTGAATTGTACAGAGATTTTTACATGTACAAGGCCATACGCATACACACACAGATAGCTGCCCTTAGTGTATTACACATGCCTATATCACACATGGGAATTAACATTCTGGCCCAGGATGTAAATTATTCTTTCATTACATTTTAAGAGATAAAAACTTTGCTGTTTGTCAGCTAAAATCAAAAAAAAATTACTAAAAGTTTTTTGGGCTACCGAAACTACATGCACATGTTACCTGATTGAACAAAAAATTGTGTGATACCTGTACAGGCTTAAAGTACAGCTCTACTGTTTACTGGGGAATGAGCACAAAGTCCAGTGCTTCACAGAGGAGGGGTATTTTTTGTACAAATCAAATCAAATTAAATTTGTTGAAATAAAAGTAAAAATTTGGGCTTGTCGTCAAGTCATGTGTATACAAGGAAGTGCATATGAAGGATCTATAGATTTACAGAAAGAAAAAGGTCTGTCATTAATGAGGACCTGTATTAATTAGTAATCCTAAAACAATCACTGTTGTAGGATTACTAATTGATATAGGTCCTCATTAATCTTCCTGTAAATGTATAGATCCTTCATATGCACTTCCTTGTAAACACATATACTTGACGACAAGCCCAAATTTTTACTTTTATTTGAAATAAAAAGCCCATTATGGGCTAACAGTCGGAGTCTACCTGCTAGTATGTTTACTTCTGATATGGAAGACTAACAATGCACAAATCTGCTTATTCTTATATAAAGAAAATTTAAGTAGTCAAGTCAATCAACTCCGTCTCATCTAAGGAGTACATGGAGGCCTATAATACAGTCAAAACCTGTATAGAAAGACCACCTGTCTATAAAGACCACAATTTAGTTTCCCTTGAAAAGTGTTTCTTATTGAAACGTGTATTAAATAAACCTGTACATAAAGACCACCTGCTCATAAAGACCGCTTTTCTTGTCTCCCTTGAGCGGTCTTCATATACAGGTTTCACTGTACTACACATATGCAGCAAAGATGAATCTTGCTGGGTTAAAAAAAAAAAAGGGAATCCTTTAAAATAATCACGTCTTAGACATCAAGGGTGATGACATATACAATATTGACCTAATTAATACCTGAAAAAATACAAATTAATAAAGATTACAAATTAAAACAAAACAAAAGCAATTATAAACAAAAAGTTGCAAGCAGAATATGTGATGAATTGTATTTGCAGATGCTTTATTCTTCCAACTGAACTCTGTTTTCAGTTTGGTTATTTTTATCTGGAACTTCACATCCAGAGTTTTACATCTCCGTTGTTGAGGGTGTTATTTATGTGCACGGTTTTATTGAATGCATTATCTTTTCATACGCATAATCAGCTGAACATATTATTCACTGGATATATTGGGGGGCAAAAATGTGGTCGAAAGTCGGTAGTAAGCTCGTGTAAATCATTACTAGTAGTATCACAAAGTGAATCCATTGACATGAGAGGGGTTAAACCTACTACCACCGGACCACGTTCTGTCACAGCGAAGGCTTTGCTTTATAAAGATTTGTTATTGAAAGTGATAAAAATCGTGGTTAGTATCTTATGATTGTATCATGCTGCATAAAATATTTCTTATATTCCCTCATGATGATATGGATAGCCTTTGATACTATATATTTAAATATGAAGTTGAAAATTCATAAAGATACTGCAGACATTGCGTCATGTGGAAGATAAAAATGACAAAAATGAAGGCTAAACTCCACAATGAATATTCTACAAGTATCACGTGATGAATACTAATGCATATGCATGTTAACACCCAATGCGTGTGCGGCGCGCTCGTAGTTTGCAGGCATAGACCCTTGTCCGTCCAAACGCTAGCAGAGTGTCTGAATTGTAAGACTACCATAGACCCTGTACTACAGCTGCTCCTGACACATTATATTGACACAGCCAGAAGGAATTTGGGTTAGGCTCTATGGTAAGGCTTATCTCAAGACACGTTTTCTAATGAAGTGTAAAATTAGAGTCTGTGCTTGCAGACTAGCGCGCACTCGATAGTACCATGGACCTACTATGATAGTTTTAGTATACAAGCGATGGCAACAAGTTTACATCGGATTCAAGTTCCAGAGGCAGGGGTTGACCAGGATTTTTTTTTTTTTTTTTTTTTTTTTTTTGGGGGGGGGGGGGGTCATGCCTTTTGTTTCGAATAATCTCTAACAAGCAAGCAACAACAACAAGGGTTATCACATTAATAGCTGCTAATTTACTCAGCAAAGCATGCAACAATAAACTTTTTGAATGTTATCACATTTTCTAGCTCCTTACTCGTCTCTGATAAAGAAAAAAACGTCTTCACATATTTCGTTAAACTTTCTGGTCCTATATTTTAAAATTTAATTGAAAGAGGTTCACGGATTGTGTTTATAGCCCTCCTCCCCCTCTATCTCTCTCTCTCTCTCTCTCTGTCTCTCTGTCTTCTCTCTTCTCTCTCTACCTGAGTACCTCCTCACTTGCTCCTTTCATCACCCCTCATTGCACTCTTTCTATCTCTATTCTCTCTCACCTCCTTCCAATCTCTCTCTCTCTCTCTCTCTCTCTCTCTCTCTCCCTCTCTCCCTCAGAGGCGTTGCTAAAGGGAGGCGGGGTGTGTAATGTCATCCCCCCCCCCCACTCAAAATTGCTGTCGGCAAATGCGCCACCTCTGTCGGCAAAAAAAAAAAGGAGAGGTAAAAAGAGAGACGGAAGAGGAAAGAAAAAAGGGAAAAGAGAAAGGAGAAGGAAAAATTTAAAGAAAAAGATTAAGAAAAGGGAACGAAAAGGAAAACAGAAACAGAATAAGGGAAAAAAGAGATGCAACGAGAAATAAAGAAATAAATGGCCATTTTTGTAAAAGTTAATATTCGGGCAAAAGGCGTCCCTCTTCGGCAATGGGCTGCAGCCCCTCCCCCCCCCCCCCCCCCAACCCAAGTTCCGATATTTGGGCAATGTTACTACTTCTTCGGTAACTTCTGTATATTTTCCCAACGAAAAGTCAAACAATTTTAGAAATTCGGGCAAAAGGCGTTAGCCCCGATACCCCCCCCCCCCCCCTTCTGAAAATTGGCCTCATTTGTATGATCAAGATCTCCACACTTATGTGTAAATTAGGGTGCAGCATTTTTGTCGGCAAATTTGGGTGTCACACCCCCTCCCGGCATTCAAAATGTTCTATAGCGACGACCCTGCCGACGACCCTGCTCTCTCTCTCTCTCTCTCTCTCTCTCTCTCTCTCTCTCTCTCTCTCTTTCAAACTTAACTTGCTTACTTGATCCTCTGTCTCTCATGCCTCTCCCCTGTCTCTGTCTGTCTTTCTCTGTCTCTCTGTCTCTCTGTCTCTCTCTCTCTACATAATTATATCTAATAATAATAATAATAATAATAATAATTATAACATTTATATAGCGCTTTATACGGGTGTTTCTAAGCGCACAGTATTCTTGCTATTAATAGAGTAACCTCTCTCTCTCATTTTCTTTTTATTTTGTTCTTGGAAATAACCTTTCACCTAGAAAATATGTCTCTTGCTGAACTAACAGTGTACAGTTGCAGTTACAACATGTAAATCCTTATTTCCTTTTTTTTTTACCCTAAAAAATAACGGTAGGAACAATGGTAATGATAAGACCTTCGACAGTCGTAAGCCGACTTAAATCCGTAAGTGTGAAAAGCAAGAAGAATTTGCTTCTGAATGAAAGATACCTTCACTCTCGGAACCTTCCATTCAAATGCTAATAATGCCTTATTCACAAAAATGGCATATTAATCGCTTGAGTGATCTCCAAGCTGTCGAAGGTTTGTTCGGGGTTTGTTGCCTGCTACTATATGTATCGTGGGCGCACGTCATGGATGAAAAGGACTCTCTGTGCATGTTGTGTACTTTCAGTATTTTGTTGGCTCATATTACTTCTGTTTGATTTCATCGTTTTCGCATTGAATTAAGAGCGTGAAAAATGACTAGGCCGGTTTCTGTTCAACTTGGGAAAATTATTGTGTAGAGAGGCAAGTATAATGCTATTCACTTCATGCGGCCGGGGAAGGTGTACCGGCACTTACTTCAACTAAATTGCAGTATAGTCTAGTTGTATTGGTTGTATTACTCAACAGAAATAATCAGATCAAGACAGTGGACATATACCGCGGAGCTCAATATTTTGAAGGGAATCCACACGACAGGTCTATTCCAGCAAAACTTGGATTTCCTGTTCGATTATAAATTAATTACCCGGATTAGAATATAAAGCTGGTACGAGCAGATTCTGTAGGGTTTTTTTTTTCTCCCGAGAGTCTTCGCTCGAACGTAACAGCAGACGACAGCTGATCGAGCGATACTACACATACCATATCGCATCGGCACTGCATTTTTGTATCAAGGACAACATCACGCTTTGAAATTGAACTTATCCTTCTCTGAATGTTTTTTATCGGATCAAAACGGATCGATTAAGGATTACACACACAATTAAGGTAAGCCTTTCTTATCTTTAAAACTTATTCCATATAGGCAGGACTCTACATTATGCTACTGACTCCAGCCGAAATGGAAATTCGGTTGTCCAATGAGGACAAATATTGTTATACCTCCAATTGTTAGGGTAATTATCACTCACACTTATGCGAGGTTATTGGAGATAACCTCGCACTCGGTACCGTGAGCAATTGCCTCCCATTAGTGTGTGATATCTTGCACATATGTGTGCGGCAGAGGAGCAAGATCACTGACCAAAACAGCCTGAAAATTTCACTTGATCAAGATGATAAAGATCAAAGGATCTGGCATGAAATTCGATATTCTATCATTCGAAAATGTAGAAGGATGTATTTTCTCAAAATTTTGCCGATTATATTGGTGCTTTTACCTCTTCAACTTTGAGGTCGTGACAGGCCGAAATTGACACAGCTCCATATAGTGATGGTCCCGTGAGTGGGTAATTATGAAGGGGAAACGAGGGGGGGGGGGGGGTATATGCCTCCTTTCATGAAAATGAAGAAGAGCTATATTCATCATCATTACTATACAGGTGTACATAAAGGCCTATATAATTATATGTTCAAGTTCGACCCAGAGCCCAAATTAATTATTTTAAGTGTCAAGCTTTTGCATATTATAAAGCATTGTATCAGGTCTGATAATCAGGATCGATAGACTTCTTCTGCGACCTGCTACTGTATAGTATTATGGGCCCCTACCGTGACTTGTTCGTATGAACCATAATATATGTCATACTGATCCAGTGTGCTCTTGCAGGTTTTATACCTTCGAGTGACTGAGTTGTATTTTGTGTTTTTGGATCCTGGTGGCCGAGATTAAAAAAAAAAAAAAAAAAAAAAAAAAGATCAAGGAAGTAGGGGGCGAATCCAGGATTTTGAAAAAAGGGTGCAAAATTTGGGGGAAATCTCTGATAAGCAAGGGTGAAAAAAAATGGAAGTACATGTACATGACAAAGGTGAAAGTTCGTATTTACTCTAAATATAGTCTGACAAACAAACAAAAGGTTTCTCCGTTTTGTGACGTATGGCTATGTGGCGGATTTAGGGGGCACTTCCGGTCCATGTCCCCTCCCTTTTGAAAGAAAAGTGTACATTATTATGCCCCCTTTTTAGAACTGATAACCTTTTTCTTCCTCTTTTTTTGCTTCTCAGAAAATTTTGAACGATAAAGAAATTTTCTGAGATTTGTGCCCCCGCCCCTTTTACAAAATCTTCGTGACTGTAGTACACACCTGCATTATAATAAAGGAAAGTTTGGCATTTTTACGAAATTTTACAGAGATTAGAATAGGAATATTATACTGCTTTCAGATGAGGTATTGCATGCACGGTAATTGTGAAAGTAATAGTTTTTATCGAGATCATCATCATGTATTCCATGTTCGTAGATTGAAAGCAAAATCACTCATTGATAAGGTGCCAAATTTCAAAATCTTATTGATTGAGTCCAGGTTAAAGTTAACCACAACTGAAATGGGTATTGAGTGTCACCTTTTTCATCCCGTCTTGACCACGATTATTCTTTGACTTAATAAATCTGTTGAAAATCAGTTCATCATGATATCAATTTTCACAGTTTCATTTCACGACATACATTTCGCTTCATTCATTTGAAAGTAAAGTAAGATATTAAAGTTGGCACTTGGTATTATGCGTATATCAAAATTGTATAGTATGAACATGGGTCAATCTTAATAATTGAAATAGACACATCATGGCAGGCTTGTAAAATGGTTGATAGGAATAGAAAGCGTGTCAAGTTCCTTGCTAAAATTGTTGCTTCATATTTGCAAGATTATATTTGATTGTGATACTATACAGGGAGCCTCCCCTATAACCGGGTGTCTTCCTACATGTGCTGAACCTACATGTTATTTCTCATTAAAAGCTATAATCTTCCCATGCACGACATGAACAATGAGTCAGCAATACAAGTTTGTTGAGAATTCCATCTGCAGCTGCTGTTTTTAAGTCGATTTACATGCTACTGATTACACAATTACATTATGCCGTGTTAAAAAAAAAAATGATTACACTGTATATGTTTTAAAATTAAAAATCTACGTTGATGAAAACCTATCTTGCAATATATGAAAAGGTACGTTGGGTATACCCCCCCCCCCTCTCTCTCTCTCTCTTTCTCTCTTTCTGACCCTCTCTCTCCCTTTCTCTATATGTTTTTAAAATGTATACGTTAATGAAAACCTATCTGGCAATATATATGAAAGGGTTGGATATAACCCCCCCCCCCCCCCTCCCTCTCTCTATCTCTCTTTCTCTCTTTCTGCCCCCCTCTCTCCCTTTCTCTATATGTTTTTAAAAATTACGTTAATGAAAACCTATATATCTGGCAATATATGAAAGGGTTGGATATAACCCCCTCCCCCCCCCCCTCACTCTTTGTCTGTCTCTCTGCCTCTCTCTGTCTCTCTTACTCTTTGTGCCCCTCCCCCCCCCCCCCCTCCATTCAGCAATGTTTAGCTCTTGCTATACACCAAGTGCCATGTATAGTGAATTATTCATGCTGCTTGTAGCAAAAGCTTTTGTGGAATGGCAGATGTGATGGACATAGGTATTGAAGAATTAATTATTCAAATTTTATAGCCAACACAAAATAAACTCCATGAAAATTTTCATAACATTACAAGTTTAACATTATTTAAGCTTAGATTGACTTACTATAAACGAGGAAGAGTGTTCATTTTTACATATCCACATTGTGCATAACTACCAAAATGTCTTCACACTTACAGTAGGTTTTGTTGTTGTTGTTGTTGTTGTTTTCCTTTCTTATTTTCTGCGACGTTGCATACCTGCTGATTTTTAACCTTCTCACATTACCCTAGATTATAGTGTGTCATTGAAGCCTAATATCATTTTTTGCGGGTAGCCTATATATACCTGGATGCCTAGGGGATATTCCTATAATATATAGGGCATTGTTATCAAAAGCCGATCACTTTGCCTGAAGGTGGGGGGTGGGCCCGAAATATTTGAAAGCGATTTCCTGGTAGCTTTTTTAGTTTGTTTTCCTTTGTTTTTTTGTTTTTGTTTTTTTTTTTTTTTATTTTTTATGAATGGTTAGGCCACATCCGTCCCTGTCATCTGCTTTACAGAATCGAAACAGGGCCTATACAAAAACTAAAGTTCCTTATCGAAATTTTGCGTCACCAGAAAAGTTACTCATGTTATCCCTTGTCTCTCCCCCGACCCCACAACCCCCCCCCCCCCCGGCTAAGGACGTTTTATGCTATTGTGACTAGGATTTCTTGATGTGTACTCTTTAAAAATAAAGAATTAAATTTAAAAAGGTGAATTTTCACTCCCCTGGGATTCACGTCAGGTATATCGCTTGTTTATAGGAGTGAGTGCTCTCTAAAAAGAAAGAGTGAATTTTCACTCTAATTCCACTATATTTTCACTTCCCCGGGGAGTCACGTGACTCAGTGATCACTCGATTTATTTTCTCTGCCATAGAGGAAGAAACAATCACTGAGAAACAATGTTTGGTTTAAAAACATGTCCGACATGAGAGCATTCATGTTTGGCTTTGCACTTCTGCAACTCATGCCTACTCTCTAAAAAAAATATCGAGTGATCACTGACGTCACTCCCCGGGGGGATGAAAATAGAGTGAACATAGAGTGAAAATAGAGTGAAAATAGAGTGAAACTCCACTCTTCCTTTTTAGAGAGCACTCGATAGTCACTCGATATTCACTCCTAAACAAGTGATCACTGACATGACTCCAGGGGGAGTGAAAACAGTGAAAATTCATTCTTTTTTTTTAGGGAGAGTTGGTTTAGAAACATGTCCAACACGAGGGACTTGAGGGTATTTATGTTTGGCTTTGCACTTCAGCAACTCATGCCTATCCTGCCTATAAGTTCAGGTACTTTGCCCATTTTGTAATGAGAATAAAATCATGAATGTATAGAATTTGACCTCAGTCACAATTTTTAACCTTACTTGATCATTGAATTGCTCATGCAGAGTGGACCGGAGACATACCCTCATCATGTTGGGCGATCTTCCCTGCACTATTTTTTAAAAATACACGAAAATGAATTTATTATAAAACCTTATATCATAGATTATCATGTGCCATTCGGAAATAGACAGTGGCATTACACTAACAACTTTCTTGGTAAGAGCAGGGCCCTGTTTAATAACAAGTAAAATAACTACTGGGGAGCGTTTCATCAAGTGTCTTGTCGGTGATTTTTACCGAGAACTGTTACAAGCTACTGAAATCCTTGCATCTGACTGGCTGAGAGCAAATTTGTCGGTAAAATCACCGACAAAACACTTGATGAAACGCTCCCCTGGCATTATTCTTTTTGGTTGGCTGTTTGTAGATCTGTCGTAGGAAATTTTAGAAAAATTATTCAAAATTACTTTTATGAAACCAGGAACTTAGAAAGAATCCAGGGGTGCAAGTCGTATATAAGGCAAATGTGCTAATCGTAACTGAACTCTCCTTAACTAATGCTCAGCGGATAGATGTTAGAGAAAAAAACGAATTTGACCATTTTAATCGTTAGTAACTCAGAAGTTAAAACTTTTGCTACCCAGTGTCGTTAAAATGATGGGGTTAAAAGATGTGCACTTGAATTTCAGCTGCAACGCATAATGGCAAAATTAATGTTGTATTCTTAATTGATACACACATGCAGAGTTTGTATAAAAATAGCCTTGAGTTTTCAAAAAGTGAATCTAAATATTCGAACCATTATTTTAAGTAGTTTTCATCCTACATGTCCGTCAAAATTACAAAGTGAAAACATCAGTCTTTTGAGTAAGTGTTTGTTGTATTTTTTCTACACCTAGTATTTTATCCGAGGGGGGGGGGCATACAAGATCGACGCCCCCGTATGGAATTTTTTATCGGACTATAACAGAAGCCCGAACAGAAGTGGCAAATCGGGTTATTTTCCTTTGCTATTAAGGATATTTCGTATATCTTATACGAGGAATTCAGAACGTCGGACGAGAATCCGTTGCAGTATTTAGGTCTATAATCATAACAAATAAATGAATAATGATTTTGAGGAAAACTTCCTCTAAACTTACAAATGACTTGGGGGTGAAAAACATCAGAAACAAAGGGATTTCAAAGGGTCATCTTTTAGGAAGGCTTGCTGGAATTCTGTGTTTATAGAGGTTAAAAATTATGATACGGTATACATGTAATAATATAGTATTAATATCTGCTTTTCCTGGATATGGGAGCCTTGCAATTATTATTAGCCCACCATAATTGCCAGGTATACAATACACTTGGGTCGAGAGGGACTTAAAATGGGAAGACAATGTCCAAGGGTGTAAACACGTCGTATGAGAGTCAACAGTGATCCCATGATTAACTTTGAGAATTTGTGGAACACTGCATTGGTGAAGGCTTTTGACTCTCATACGAGAGGTCCTGGATTCGACCTTTGCTATGGCCCGGTGTTACATCCTTGGACAAGATGTTTTGCCCACATTATTTTGTCCCTCTCTACCCATGCAGGTGCATTAAATGGGTATACCTGGCAAAGCTGGTAATAAAAATTGCAGGGCCGCAGGAAGAGCAGTAGGTGGCTATGCCCTAAGTAAAAACAGAAAGACCAAATTATTAAAGTGATATATTCTTAGCGTTGTAATATTTCTCAGCATACATGCATGTGATTTGTACAACGAAGTTAGCTGAAATTCGAGTAATCTAATCTTACTCGGTGAAAGGGTACAGAAACCCTAAATTTAGGCCAATAACTCTGACATGCGGAAAGCCGCTTCACATCACGACTTCCGCTAGAAATTAAACGTTCAGGATATGAGTCTAGAAGCACCTTCAGCGAGTCAGTGACACTTTAAAGAAGTGTAAAGAACACACATTCAAGTTCGAGGTTATTTGTTTATTTTCTTGGGAAATGAGCACAACAAACCATCTTCTGTTATTGCATTAAACTAAAACAAAAACAAACAACAACAACAACAATGAAAACCACTAGCGCATTTTGAAGGGGCAAGGGGGCAGTTTGCCCCCGGGCCCCTGACAAATTTTCCAACCAAGAAAAAAAAATATGAATGAACAGAATTTGCAAGATGAATAGTCATCAAATTGATCTTTTTCCCCAAAAAAAATTCTTGTCGGTCGCAATGCGACCTCGCAACGTTATGAACTTCAAAATTGAAAAGAAGGGGAAACAGGGTTAAAACATCTCTAACATATTAGAAATAGATAAAGCCCAAAAGAGGAAACGCTATAATTATGAATTGAATTATATTGAATATTATATTGAACGGTAATTTGTAAGGAGAACGTGGTCCAAAATATTCAACTCTTATAAATCATTTACCGCTGTTACTAATATTTAAATCAAAATCATAAAAGGAGATACAAAAGAAAGTCCGACACCCCACCTACCACCCCCCCCCCCCCATCCACGAAAATGAGGGCCCAGAAAAGTGATTTTCTTGCTTACATGCATGAATCGCCATTACGAAATTGTAGAGATGAACTATTTTGCCCTTATACGTGATCTTCTTATGATGTCTAGTGAGGCCAAAGTTGGAAAAATCAAGTAAGAAAACAGTAGCTCCCCCGCCATTTTGAGAGGAAAAAAATGAGGGAAAAAAAAAATCTTGCCATGAAAAATTGCTTTCCACTCCCCCATTGAGCAAGTCTGGGTGAGCTACCAAGGCGTCTTCTCCGGGGATCTTGTCAGATCAGGGGGAAAAAATCAATGTAAGGTTTTTAAAATGTTGCCCCTTATTTCCTATCTGACAATCATAGATCCGTCCTATCTACATGATCTATATGCTTATCAAATGAATAATTTTATGAACATTTATCACAAAGCTCATCGCTGAGGATGTGAATTAATGATCATTAATTTTGACACCTAGTTGCATGCATCGCGAGAAAATTACAATAGGTCTACGAAGAACTACATCCTATAAAATAAATTTGAACCGAATTGAATACATTTTGAGTTAACAGAATTTGCATTTGACGCAAAGCTTTGTTTTTTTTAATTTTTTTTAAATAAAGAGCACTAGCGTACCCAAGGGAGGGGGGGGGGAGGGGGCGGGGCAGAGTCATTCCCCCCCCCCCCCCCCCCACTGAGCGACTTTTGAAGGGCTGGCGAGAAGGAAAAAATACGGATCTACCTTTTAATGATAGAGAATTATGGAGGAAAACATCTGATACCCCCCCCCCCTACTGAGCGACTTATTGAGGGCTGGCGAAAAAAAAAATTGTCGCCACCCACCCCCCCCCCCCCCCCTCCACAATGAGCGAGTTTTGGAGGGCTGGCAAGAACAAAAAATACGGGTCTCCCTCCAAGCAGAATTTGACAGTTTACAAAATTTGCTCCCCCTGTAAAAAATCCTGGCTACGCCACTGATCAAGAGCGTTTGGGGGCTTTGTCATAAGGCACTTTTTTCAGGGAGTCTGACAGCACCCCTTCCCGATGGACAATCAGTTTTTATATTTTTTAAAATGTACATCCATAGCTCTTCCTGTTCAAATCTGATCCACATGGGCTTCAACTGGAAAATTTTACCCCAATATTTAGGGGGCGTCTGATAACTCCATCGCGACGGAATTTTTTGTCAGTTTTTTGCGTTTCGTAATGTCCAGTCATACTTACTTCCTACTGCCAAGTTTGGTGCATAGGGGAGATGGAGGCTGAAAGCTGATCTCTGCTAACATAATTAGGCCTACAGGTGCAAGTTATTACACCGCCCAGTGCAGTGTAGACGGATAGAAATGCATTTAGCTTTGAATGTCGGCCATCAATGTCGGCTCATGTCTAAGATATGATCCGAACCACGCCAGCCAGCTATATCTATACAATCGCTGCCGACGATTTATAAACGCGCCCAACTTGCCCAAGGAGGACCTGCGCTACACTTTGTGCGCTGAATATTAGCATAGGCATCACTTTCAATACGATGTGTATAGCTAGTACAATAGTATGTATGTACACATGTATACTATGGATTTAAGTCACTTGTAAATAAGTCATTCATTGATAATGCTAGTCTTCATTTCTAGTTCACTTAGCTAGAGGTAACATTTTGACGTATGAGGAACAACGAAATGAGTAGCTTGAGACCTGTACCACTGGAGAGCAATTAGAGGCATAACGGGTACTAGTTTTATACTGTAGCTAGTGTGTTTCGATCTCCCGTAGACGAAAGGTACGTATTTTTTAACCCTCGCTTATAAATGCTCAATAGGTATAGGCTATGCATAAATACAGCTAATCTCGATATTCTCCATCGCCGCGCCGCTGATCAGGCGCTGGCGACAAATTCGTTCCTACTTCTCGATCTCCGAGCTGATATGCACGTGCTATTTGTGTTAGTGTTTGATGTGTACTCTAGCTCTAGATGGATGGGAGTACAGTGTATGTATATATAGCAATCGATGACACAAAAGGTAGTTTCCGCCCAGCGCCGCCACGCAAGTATCAAGACTGTCGTCGTAGTGTTGTACTTGCGTTGTGCTAGTCATCGATCATGTATGTTCTGTCACGATTTGAGAGTAGATTTCAAACTGTTACCAAAATATGAAAAACACTGGGCGGCCGACCTGGCGTAGTGGCCGTGAATCCAGGTTTTTGGGGGGTTTTTTAAGGCGGGGGTGGGGGGGGGGGGCACATTTCCCCACAGTGCTGCCGAGGAACATTTTTCCAAAGCATTATTTGTGTCTGAAAAACCTGTGAGTGTGACGTTACAATAAAATATTAAAGCACGATATATTTACAGTATACAGTGCTGCCGAGGAACAACATTTTTCCAAAGCATTATTTGTGTCTGAAAAACCTGTGAGTCTGACGTGACAATAAAATATTAAAGCACGATATATTTGTTTGTGTGTGTGTGTTCTGTTTTTTTTTTTTTTTTGTTTGTTTTTTTTTGTTTTTTGTTGTTTTTGTTTTTTTTTTGGGGGGGGGGGCGCCGGAGGTTGTTGGTTTGCAAATTAATATTTAAGCATTATATGAAATAATGGGAGATTGGGATCCTCTGTAAAAGAAAATTTAGGCCTAAATTTCTGTTTGTTTAGCTATCACAACATTGATACATTTGTTAGAATTCACAGTCAATAAACAAAGCCTTGACATTCGCGATGTTGACTTGGCATGTATAGCGGGGGGGGGGGGGGTGGCACCGGTCTTACTCGTTGGATGAACTCGAAAGATCAAGACATTGAGTGAGAAGATGGCGTGGGATGGGTTGTTACATCTTTTCATTATTTTTCCCCCTTTTCCTTTCTCTTATCATTTTCCTTTTTCATCACATCATTTCCTTATCAAGTTTATTGACATTCGATTGAGGGGCAATTCCAATACCTATTGAATATCCCATGGAAATCACATCCTTGAAATGTTCGCACATTTTAATTGGTAATGGACAATGGTATTGAAATTTGTCTTGAAGGGATAGTCCACTCTGATATTAAGTTGATTCGATTTGAGTGAAAGAAGAAAATGAAAGAAACGGATTAGTGAAAGTTTGAGCAAAATCCGACAAGAAATAAGAAAGTTATGAATTTTTAAAGTTAATCAAACACAACTTGGCAACTCCGTGACGTGTCTTGTGAGCTCCTCTCTCATTTGCTCAGTACAGAAAATCTCATAAATTTTCATTTTCTAACTTTTTTTATGAAGGAATAGACTTGTTTCATACAGATTTTGTGTAAAAACCTTAGACAAAGGTTATATCTAAGGTGCATGTATGATGAAATATTTTATTTAGAGAAAATGGAAATTAATGATTTTGGGGGGTACAGGGCAAATGGAGAAGGAGCTCGCAAGACACGTCACGGAGTTGCCAATTTGTGCTGGATTGATTACAAGTTCAAATATTCATAACTATCTTATTTTTTATCGTATTTTCCTCACACCTTCACTGATCTGTTTCTTTAATTTTTCTGCTTCTTTTAAAATCAACTTGTAATCAGGGTGCACTTTCCCTTTTAAAAGTTTTCGAAAGTCTTTGCGATAGTGTTGGCCTATACTCGTGTGGATTTGAACGTATATTGGAGGGGGGAAATCCCTTCAATGTACCTCTGAATCATGTCTTATCACCACCTTTAAATATGTCTTTAAGATGAAAAAAAAGGAGAGCTCAGCCCGACAGGGAGGAAATCACAGAGTATTATCACATCTCTCGACACCATAATCTCTCCCTGGCCATTGCTTCGTTTCCGCACTCATATACAGAAATAGTTCTCATATCTCAAAATGTCATAACTGGAGAGGCCACAAACGGAGCCCAAATAGAATGAATTATGAATTTATTTTCCTAATTTTCCTTCCTGTCTAAGTTTCACTTTTTCCCACACACACACTCTCTCTCTTTCTCTCGATCTCTTTCTCCTGCTCCCCGTTTCCTCTATGTATAGTTTTTCTTTTCCTCTCCAAGTTTTTACAATGGGCTTAATCTCCCCCCCCCCCTTCTCTCTCTCTTTTGCTCTCTAATTTCTCTCGCTCTCTCTCGATCTCTCTCTCTCCCCCCCCCCCCCTTTCTCCGCTATCGCCTTTCGTTTTCTCCTTCACTCCATTTCTCTATATAAAAGGGCCTATTTTTTCCTTCCTCTCCAATTTTCTCCACCAATATACCCCTTTTTCTCCGTATTCTTCACCTTTTCTTAATCATATTTATTATATAGTTGTCGGTACCTCATTTTCGGGCTCCCCCCCCCCCCATTCTTTATTTTCCTGGTAGCGTTTGCCCGCATATATGTCTTAATCTCATGCTTTACTCCGGTGAAGTCTGTAATCGATATTAAAGGGGAAGTTCATCCTGAAAATAAGTTGTTCATTAATTAAAGCTGGAAAATTAGAGGAACAGATCAGTGAAACTTTTCGGAAAATCCATTAAAGAATAAAAGAAGTCTTGGTTTGATGTTGACTGTTAGGCCTATTAATTTAAAGTTAGCCAAATTGCAGTCATTATTAAATCTTATCTAATTATTTTGCAGCTATATTTTCGAGTTTTTTGTTGTTGTTTTTGTAAATAGATTTTGGCGTATTATTTCATGTGGTGGAAGTTGTCGCAAATATGAGCCAGAGTACTTTTTTATAAGACAAGTCTCTGAGAAACAGAAATAAAATATTTCCCTATATTACAGGGCATGTCGCCAAATTATAGGGCAAATCCCCCCCCCCCCCCCCCCCCCCCTCGTAACGCCGCACACCGTTTCCTTGAGTTTTCCAAATCGTTTACATGGTTAACAAAATGTGACAAGATCTAGTCGTGGGATATATATACATGTATATTGTGTTCACACTGCCAAATCGTTAACATGGTTATAAAAAAATGTGACAAGATCTGGTCGGGGGATACATAATTATATTGTGTTCACACTGCTTCATTTTATACATTATAGGGCCTATTGCTAGTGGCGTATCCAGGAATCAATTGGGGGTGCAAAGCACAAGTCCGAAAAAATCTGATGAGCAAGCGAAAAAGATATTTGAAGGAAAGAAAAAATGTTACATTTTTGATCAGGTGCCTTTTGGGGTCTGAAATTGCTGCCGGGAATTACTGCATGTGCACTGCTTAAACACTGTGTGCACAATGCTTCATTTTACACATATACAAGGACCGTTATTTATCACATAACTGTATTATTCTCCGTTCTCTTCATTGGCTACCAGTTGACAAAAGGATTATCCTTAAAATTCTGTTACTAGTACATCATTCAGTTTACTCTCTTTCCCCCACATACCTGCGCAACTCTATTTCCAAATACAATCCCACACGAAGTCTTCGCTCTTCATCAGACAAATTGTTGCTTCATACACCTAGAATAAAACATGCTTGGGGCGATCGGGCTTTTTCAGCTATGGGTCCGAAACTCTGGAATGAACTCCCTCTACAATTACGTCAACTGTCGTCAACAGAAACATTTAAATCACAACTGAAAACGTATTTGTTCTCTTCCTTGTAATTATTGCAATATTTTAATTTACTATGTCCAGGAGAATCCTGTATGTATTTTTCTCTAAGCGCCATGAGCACCGAAAGGTGGACCTGTGCGCTATACAAGTAGCCACTATTATTATTATTATTATTATTATTATGTTACAGGTTGACATGAGGAAATAAGTTCGAAGAACTCGGATTAGAAGGAGCAAATCCAAAATGGCGGACAAACCAGTTCCAGAAGACGTTGAAGTGACGGAGGTGAACGGAAACCTAAGCGGGGACCAACTGGCGATATACAGCGGGGAGGTGTCCCCTCATAGACCTGTCTCTGAGTCTGAGAACGAAGAAGATTTGAATGGTCCTGGAAATAGAAGATACTCCTATGGTAATTGAGCACCTCTTACTCCAGATGGATCTGAAAGTCACGCTAAAGAAGTGACGGTATAAATTTCTAGTGAGAGGGCAATCAAACTCTTACAAAGAGTTGCTTTAAAATTTGATTTGAAGTAAAGCAGACAATGAGAAACAGGTTGAAACTTCGAAATCGGATTAACAACATAAAAAGTTTAAAAATTGAGATCACTTAATGTATGGGAATCTCAAATTGGTGACTTTGTAATGCAACTGTGACGTAATGGGAGACAATTTTCCCCTTTGTCGTGCAATAGAATATTAATTTCACTTTCCGAACATTCCTAGCGTTCTATTATTTATCTAATTTCTTTCAAACTTCTCCATTCAATTTCTTTGATTTGTCTGTTTCCTTCGAGTGAACTTCCTTTCAAGATTGGATTGCCCTTTAAGGAAAACTTTTTTAGTCTTTAGATGACCATGTAGGCCTATAATTACATCATCTATGGACATTTTCAGGCTGAAACATATTTTCATACTAACTTTTGTTTGTAATTTATTTGTTTAATAAAGTTTCTATGAAAATATTTGTTTTTGTATAGTGTCTTTGAAGTAATGGTTCAAACGCATTTAGGACTTAATGGAAAGCTGTACATTGCATTAAAACAAAATTAAATCCCGTAAAATGAATCAGAAGATGGCATAATACCGTATATTTCTCCTATACGTATATCACGTTTGCTAAAATCACATGTATGATTTTTGTATAGGTTGCACACTTAGGTAAAGAAAAAAAAGTTATACCAAGTTATTTTATTAGTGCATGCAAATTTGCCTTTGAATTTAACAACGATCCCTCTCCCTATATCAAGGTGAGGCACTGGACAACCACGACTTGGACACGATGTACGGCGATTCCGTTCCCGACAACGTCAAGACCCGTCGGGACATGACGCGTGATGGTCGTAGGGCATCGGCCAGGTTACAACGTCTCGATTCAATGAAAGTGCTGTTACCCTACAGACGCAGCGGTCGTCGGAGGTAGACTATATTTCATACATTTTTGGCATCGGTTCGATGTGAAATGTTGTTAGGTGGGGGGAAAATAACTCAGTATAATTTTACAATGCCCTAAATATGGGGCTCGAGAGGTCCCAGGTTCGACTCCGGGACAAGCCCCTAGAGTAACAAGGTCGGGGGCGATTCTGGAATTATATTGAGTTATTAACCCCCCCCCCCCCCATCTCTCACTCTCACCTATATAAATCATTAAAATTGTTAAGATTACAACGAATCAAGTGATTATTCCCCTTAAATTCTTTGTTCTCCGTAATATAGGATTCCATGAAGAACAGTGGCATTATGTATATCATATTTATGATACGCTCTTTCTAAAGTTGAGTTCTGGTCATGCGATTACATTGTGAAAGAAACTGTCTCAAAGCAATTTGGGAAGGAAGATCATGTCTTAATAAGCATTAGGGTATACTGTGAGGTTTTGGAATCGTAAAAATGATAAGAAATTGACCAAATCTCGCTCAAAAGCACATGCACTGCACGCAAAAATGGGTATATGGGACTACACACAGCACACGCATATGGTATGAATGTTCGGCCTGAACACTTAAGCTATTTCTCGTCATATTTCTAATATTCGGGCATTTGAAAAGCTTTCCTCTTCAGGGTACACTTCTATCATGATGTTCTTCCCGATATTCCTGATTGGTGGAGACTGATCTTCTACATTACAAATTTCTCTCATCGTTGTGTTTCTTTTTTTCTATACAAGACTTTAATTTTGTAACTTTTGTTTCACTAGTAAAAACATTCCAATTATGCTTATTCCTCAAATGTATAATGAAACCTGTTATCGAATATTATTCTGCCTCAGATTTATAAGTGCCACTGAAATGGGCTATCCGATATATTGATTTACCGTGTATATATTTAAATGTTGTTATGGAAATAAAAACAAACAAACATACTTGAGGCATGATGATCTCACTCGTCACCAACCAAACATTCATTTTCATGTGACATATTGCCTGACTTCACCCGTCTCATAAAACCATACTAATTCTCACAATAACTCTGAATCTAACCGAACAACCACTCGCAACTCTGTAACCGCCAAATTAATGTCGCCTGAGCATGACTCACTTTTTGAGTAGACACGTTTCATAAAACCTCGGAAAAAGGGTTCGAAAATTGTCATTAGTGAGTGAAAATCAAATTAGCCCCCCCCCCCCCCCCCCCCTCCATTTTCAAAAACGCTCCGCGGCCCCTGCATGACTGTGTCGTATATCACATTCGGTATCTACCTCTAATGTCGGCGAGAAGTGATGTTAATATATGGAGATGCATAATACCGGGGCAAAATAGCATACGTAATGCTTCATAAATACTCTCAAAACATTAGGTTTACAATTAAAAGTTCGCAAAATATTTTCTTATTTCTGAAAATGAACTAAATCCATATTTATTTTTGGGCCTATCCCCTGGTTCTGCCCTTATATCTCTTCTCATATATCATTCTTTCTTTCAAGTATTCATATTTATACCTCATATCTTGCTTTATGTCACGCATACCATATCGTATTATACAAATATATATCGCATATCAAAATTCTAGGCCTCTAGTAGTTCTAAACCTGCCTGCGGGCATGAAATCACTACTAACTGCTGGGCATGCAGTTGAGCGAAAAATAATGACTGGGCATGAGCTCTTCTTGCACGTACAACGCATCATATGTTTTATATTATCAAATTTGTGGTCATTTATGATCATATAATGGAAGTCCTTTAGTCGCTTTCAAATAAATCATACAACATTATTTTCTATCAACAGGGGGACAAGTCCTATAGATTCCTCCGGACTTTTTTCTTCCATACTTCTCACATGGATGACGCCGTTGTTCAGAAAGTCTCACAATGGCTACAGTCTAAAGGAGAGTGACCTCATCCATCTAAGGTCACATAAGGAGACTGCGCAGACAGCGGCCGTGAGGTTTGTACGATGTCGCGTTTATAATAAACCCAGTCACAATGACTAGACCGACACCAGACCGATAATAGACCAAACGAACGAACAATAATTACACTGCCCTTATAATGGCCCAAAATTTGTCGGTTTGTTATCGGTAGGGAATCGGTTTGTCGGTTTGTTATCGGTAGGGAATCGGTTTGTCGGTGTGACTAAGGTATTGCGATGCAATGGCCAGTAACACCCAACTTCGGAAAACTGAGCACAAGTATATACATGTACTCCGAAAACGGCGTATCCCTGATAGCAGACTGACGTCTTAAAGACGTCTTAAAGACGAAAAGCTATACGTCTTAATGATGTCAGGTAAAGACGTCAAAAAGTCATCAGTTTGCACCCACGTTTGACGTCTTAAAGACATCGTATTTTGATATCATTATTACGTCTTATTGATAAAAAAAGACGTCCATATGACGTCGTTTAGACGTGTTATTTTTACCCAACATACGTCATATGGATGTCTTTATGACGTCTCATAGACGTGTTTATTATCAAAATAAGACGTCATTTGGACGTCTTCAGGATGTCTCTGAGACATGTTTATTATCAAAATAAGACGTCATTTAGATGTCTTCAGGATGTCTTTTAGACGTGTTTATTATCAAAATAAGACGTCATTTAGATGTCTTCAGGATATCTCTGAGACGTGTTTATTATCAAAATAAGACGTCATTTGGATGTCTTCAGGATATCTGTAAGACATGTTTATTATCAAAATAAGACGTCATTTTGATGTCTTCAGGATATCTCTAAGACATGTTTTTTATCAAAATAAGACGTCATTTTGATGTCTTCAGGATATCTCTAAGACATGCTTATTATCAAAATAAGACGTCATTTGGATGTCTTCAGGATATCTCTAAGACATGTTTCTTATCAAAATAAGATGTCATTTGGATGTTTTCAGGATATCTCTGAGACGTGTTTATTATCAAAATAAGACGTCATTTGGATGTCTTCAGGATATCTCTAAGACATGTTTATTATCAAAATAAGACGTCATTTAGATGTCTTCAGGATGTCTCTTAGACATGTTTATTATCAAAATAAGACGTCATTTTGATGTCTTCAGGATTCTTATTAGACGTGTTTATTATCAAAATAAGATGTCATTTGGATGTCTTCAGGACATCTCTGAGACGTGTTTATTATCAAAATAAGACGTCATTTGGATGTCTTCAGGATGTCTCTTAGACGTGTTTATCAAAACAAGACGTCTTCTGGATGTCTTCAGGATGTTTCCGAGACGTATTTTATTACACAAAATAAGACGTAATTTGGATGCCTTCAGGATATCTCTTAGACATGCTTATTATAAAAATAAGACATCATTTAGCATCCTTTGCATGTGTAGTACCTAAATAAGACGTCATTTGGACGTCTTTACGATGTCCTTTAGACAGGTTAATCCTTAAGTCGTCATATCCTTGATCATATTTGGTAATGCCTCTGGCACTTACATGATGTGAGCAGAGGAATAAAAAAGTGTCTTTTGTACATCCTGGAGACATGGTAACAACAAAGAAGACATCAGAGATACCAAATCATAGACGTTTGATGATTCTAGACTTGTTAGCGGATTCAGAAGACAGTAGATGTGTTTTTTTTTTTCTTGCATTGTCATTTCCGACTTCTTCGTGCAAGCACACTGAACAGATGCCGAGGAACCATACACTCAAGGCCCGGATCCAATGGGAGGTGAAGGCATTACTCCCCACACAGGCAACATCTGTATTTCCCATTTCCTGGATCCAGGCCTGCAATCAAACAATAACACAGAGTATACGAATTACATGCAAGAGTAACATCAAGCTGGCATTAGTTTTATACTTCAACCTTTAATAAGTATACATAATAAATATGAAAACAAATACCCATGTTGGCAGCATGCACATATTAAATATACATGTATCAAGAAATACAAGAAGTTGCTTCGATAATTCCTACAGTAAAACAAAGCTTTGCTGGTAACCTTAATGTATTTCGGTTACAATATATATACGTGGTGAACATCTAATAAAATTTTCCTTTTTTTTAAATAAACCCCCCCCCCCCATGATTTGTCCATACATGTACATCTTATATTTTGCATCCTTTCAAAGCAAAAAGATATATGAAAACAAAAATAGTAACTTAAATTCACGTAAGTGAATCTCCCCGTTGATAAAGCAAAATCAAAATTACCCCATATCCTTTCCAGCCCTAATCATGTTACGGAACTGAGCTCGTGTGACGGACCATATCATGTGATTCAACACACGTACATGAGCAAGAACCACAGAACCACTACTGCAGGTAATAATTTTTACGTTTATATTACCTTATTTTGCTTATATTAGTTTGAACATTTTATTTTTGTTTTTCCTAAGTTCCTTTCAGTTCATTTACGCTTGCCATTAAGTTTGTTTCTTATATTTTGTTGTAGATCCTTGAAAAAGGCTTATTTAGCCGAAAGCTCGGAGAAGAATATGTGGTATACATGTATACAGCTACGTCAGGTCTTGTGCATCTTTCATTATTTGTACTCACAATCTCACAAGACGGCCTTGATCATGCTAATGAGTTTGGCACACGTTTCATTTCTAAAAGCGAGACAGATGGATAGATGGACGGATAACTCCAAACTCCAACTCCAAAACATATTGCCTATGGCACCCAGCAAAAAGGTGGGTGCCTGTTTTGGCATAAAAAACAAAACCAGTGTGTGGTCTCATATTTCTGTTATGGATATGATTTTCCCATGCGACCTTTAGGACAATTTCTTTGCATTTGCAATTATGTTCTGTATTTGAACCCCACAATTGACCTGAACTGAAGATAGAGCAAAATCAATCTCACGGTCATGTCCTCAGCTCAGGCTAGAAAAGGAACTTGTGTTTCTGATCACAAGGAACGGGTATTGCATAACATCTCAATTTGGAAAGATTTTTGGCACATCATTTTTGGATAGTGCTTAGAGATAAATACATGTTTATGTACATAAAAATATCATGAGCTTCCAATATAAAAGGATAATAAAAAAAAAAAATCCTTTCTCCCCGAATTTTTGTTTCTATTTACAACACTGATCAAATGACACAACTTGTAACATACAAAATCAATTTCTACTCATACTTGATACATTTCAAATAAATATTACTACATGACTACTACTACTGTTAAAATTAGATACAAGTAAATAAAAGTATAAACAAGTGATTAAAAAAGAAAACATCCCAGGAACTGTTTCACAAAGAGTAAAGCTGGACTCGAGTCATGTTTAAATGACAATGCGCAATTATGATTTCCAGTTCAAAATCTCTTTGACTGACTATCCAATATAGATGAAGCATACATCTTCTGACTCTTTTCTGAGCTTGATCTGACTAAAGCAGTGATACAACAAAAAAAAAACTAAAAAAAAAAGAGTCAAATTCAACTCTTGAAGCTATCCCCAGAATGGCTAAGATAGGGTATACATGTACAACTGTATTATAGGCAAGATATTCACTTTTGAGGTATGAAATTCATCAGCTGCAACAGTGTGTGCTATCAGTAATTAAATAACACCAAAAATACAAGTTTATAACAGTATATGACAACATGTATGCAAAACACAATATCAACAGTAAATGTCGAAGATTCCCCCTCTAAAAGTGGGGGGGGGGGGGTACAATGAAAGACAAAAATATATCTGGCAGCATTAATCATAAAAATACATGTATGTCAGCCTTTATTTTGTTGTATTTTGGGCTATGATATATTTTTCAGCTACAAAGGGAACAGTTATTATCTTATGTATATCATACATATTTGATTCAGTATAACTAATTAGCTTTGCACAAAAAGAATTATGAGTTGTTTAAAACTTAAAAGAAAGCCATAAAGATCAACAGTGAGTGCAAAATTTTTCCATCAAAACAATCAGAAATGTTAGGAATGGAATATAATCGTAATCAAAAGTATAGTGCTGTTGTATTGATTTCACAAGACAAGGCTAATCTATACAGGTTGAGTGCTGCATAACATTTGCACCTTCCTGATTTTGCTAAAGGTCAATGATAATTGAAAAAAAAAAATTTCTGTAAGAAAGTAACACAAAGTTATTGCTATTGATCACTAGTTTGTGTTGATTATACATGCTGCTTTGTCTATTCTGGGGTGACTATCCACCACAGTATAGTAACAATAAAAGTGTGTTTAACATGGGAAGATATTGGTGGATGCACAGCTATATCATGAATACAACATTGTCAACCACTGTTTTGTCGACAGGTGATGAAGTCAGCTACATGTAGCTATTTGACTTGATATTTTGACCACCAAATTTCTACTCAACAACAACAATAGTATGTTAAAAAATAGACCTCCACTTGCATGTTCTTCTTTCCATCAAAAAAAAAAAACAACTAAAAATTGATGGGCGCAGTACAGATGCTAGATAACCTTGTACCATAGTTTCAAAGGAAATCTGGAGTAAAATCTGTTTGCTGGTGCAGTGAACACCTTTTTGTACAGTATACGAATCTAGGTCAATTTGAAAGTATATCGAGGGTCAGCAAAATGCTCAACTCCCTGACATAGATCATTGTGTATGGCTGTGATGGTACCTTACACACTATGCAGCTGACAGACCTTGTGTCATACTCTTGCCAGACCAGGCAAGTGGCCCGGCGGCAGCAGTGGCATGGCTGTTCAGCCTGGAGTTAATGTTGTGCCTACTATTGAGTGAACACATCATGCTAGCACTAGCTAGGTGATCTTTGTGGCGTACTAGCTATTACGCCACAAAGATCACAAAGCTAGTGCTAGGTCTCCTTCATGCAACTCCAGCCTTGACCATGGACAAAGTTTTCTTGGGTCAGCCCAGAAAACATGCAAACACCACTGATTGACTGCCTTTAACTGTGCCCCTAAAAGTTGCAATCAATATTTGTATATCATGCTCATAAAATGAATATTCTATAGCAAATACATGTATCACATATACATTGACATACAGTTTGAAACGGTGCAAACAGTTTAAATAAAAGTATAGCTATAAATACAAATGAGCTGCAGAAAAATGAGATACATATCACTAATAAATTGGCAAAGACTTCCAACAAAGAAAGTGTTGGGAATGGAAGCACCATTGTAAAACTTCATAATTGCAATAGAATTGGCTTGGTTCAAATGAAAATATCTTTGGCAGCAACAGAAAATTAAGAAAATATGTTGTCATTTTCCCTAACTTTTTGTTGAATATTTGTTTACTTATTGAGGTAAAAAATTTACGCTGAAAGTTTTAGTGTAGGCCATCAGTTAACTGATAATGTCAAGACTTATACTGGAAAGTCATTTTCACCATCCTCACCAATGCTACAAGCACTTCATTCACAAAGGAATATTGTAAAATAGCAAAACCCTTATTACACACGCAGCACCTGGACTGTACAAGAATATTTTACAGAGGGGTTTATAGCACAACCATCAACGTCAATCATATAGCCTTCAACATCATTGTAAACTGTTGCTCATAATGTTGGAATAATTCTTTTATTTTTTTTTACCTCAGAGTGCTCTATCAATCGATTGTTACAGTATCATTTATTCATTTTTCCAGCTTTAAGTACTCGACTGGGTACGTCCATGTTTCAGATGTACAGAAATAGCCCAATAACTAAGAAGTCCCTGGTTTGAAACAGAGTTGATGACATCTAAGAAGTACCATTTTGTAAGGAATTAAGAGTAATTACCAATGCAGAGTAATTAAAGTGCCATGGTTGCTTTATACGCATACATGTAATAATACATGCTTTAGGATTCATGCGAGACAATACTTATTCAGTTTAGTTTATTGAAATCTGAGGATGTGTACATTCATTTATTGTGAACCCTTCATAATAATTTCATAAATAGATGTACATGTACACATGCCAACAATTTCATTCCAACTTTATGAACAGCAGTGCAATAACACATTAAAAATAAAAGATAACATCATGTGACAATTCCGGTAAAAAAAAAAGGTACATGAACAGAAAAAACTAAAAAATAAATTAATAAATAAATAACGCCTTCGGCACACACCTTCAGTGGGTGGAGGCATAAAAAAAGAAAACATATACATAACTAGAGCACTCGGCTGTCCTGATCAATTGGATTCAGCTTCAGCTTCCTCAACAATCATCTCTTCAGGTGATCCTGGTGCTGGTTGCAAATTCCTGGGTCCTGGGAGTGGCTTTGGTAAGCGCTGATATGCATATCTTAAATATCGCTTCATAGCCTCTTCTACATCCTTTAATTTTGTGTCGTGTAATCCAGGATTACTTCGTACAGCATCTGTTGAAAAAATAGATAACTTAAAACTCTAGTCACACTAGAGACAGGATCAGCAAGAATGCTGTTGGAATGAAATTCTGTGGTAATTCTTGTATATTTGAAGTGCATTCATAATAGTGCAACTGCATTCTGAGAACATTTGATCTTCAGGCCGATTATGAGGGTGGCTGAAAAGTTTTGCTTATATACAAATCTTTTGAAGTGCATTCAGAGTAAAGAAATACTGAATGGCATTCAAAGTGTATTCTAACTAGTGCTGTCGTCGACAGGCCTTTTGTCGATACGTTTGTCGACAAACACTATTTTCTGACGGAAAACGACATGTCGACAGAGATTCGATAAAGTCGACAAAATCAGAGTAGTTAAATCATCCCACCTCCCTGGTTTTTCTAATCGGCACCAATCTATTCATTTGCATTTTAAAATCATTCTTAAACACCTGACATAATTACCATTTGCATATTAGATAAAGAAGTAAAAATTAATGTTTTTTTCTAATTGCCGCAGATTCGTTTGCCTTCAAAATTATTCTTGAACTTCCGATGTAAATATAATATTCGTAAGATAAAGAAGTGAAAAATTATGTTCTTTTAATCACCAACGAAATTATCCTTGAACGTCTGACGTAAAATCTTCCTAAAATAAAGAAGTGAAAATTTATGTTTTTCTAATCGCTGCTAATTTGTTTGCGTTTCAAAACTGCAAGTTGGAATGTTGAATTCGATTATGTCAATCTCGTAGGGGGATTGGCGATCGGAAATACAATCCCGATCAGACATAATCAGATCGGTATCTGCGTCCGATCCGATGATCGGTTACAGCCTTATTGCAATGTATGACTCAAATTCCTCAAAATATTACCAACCATCACTCTGTCGACAATCTGTCGTTGTTGGCTAGAATTTAATATGACATGTCGACAGATTTTTTTTCTCAACGACAGCACTAATTCTAACTGCAACCCGACTACATTTTAACTGTTTGTACAGCATTCCAACAGTATTCCCAACATATATATACATATATGTATATAATAATAATAATAATAATTAAACATTCTTATATAGCGCATAACACATAAGCATAATTGCATGTCTCTATGCACTTAGTAAGGAAGAGAGAAAAAGACATGAAAAGATGCACTGGGTTCATAATTATAATTTATCAAATCTCGTAAGACTGGGGTTATTGATTCATGTTTCTTCGTACGTGTAGCAAGTCGGGCTGCAGAATTTTGAAGGGTTGTAGTCTTTGAATTTGAGAAAAAGGGAGACCAGAAAGCAAACTATTACAGAAATCAAAGTGGCACATAACAAAAGCATGGATTAATCGTTCAGTGGTTGATCTATCTAAAAAATTAAGAATTCTTCCTATTTTGTGTAATCCAAATGAAGTTGAGCAAAATCCAAATGAAGCTTATTATGTGCCAAATGATTCTGGTAGATAATGAGTAATTGATCAGTAATTACTTTATAAGCAAGGATTTCTCTAATTAGACGGGTCTTTTCTCCGAGGTATAATTGATTATGACCAATTCACGAGCCTACAATTTTCACCATGCTGGATTTGCAATTAGATTTCGTTATTTCAAAACGTTTGGCATGTTTAATCTATGTCTGAACCTACTGTGATTACTGGAGTTTGGCTTTAAAATTACGGTCAGTTGCTGTTGTAAAGTCAGTCGGTATCAAGAAGTCATGGGGTCAACAGTTAAGGGATTCTTACAATTTCAATTTCTTCCCAAATGTTGCCCGAAGTAAGAAAAACTAGATAAATCCTTGACCATGCGAAGTCAAGTTAATGCATTCGTCCTTGCCAGATCAGAAATATATCACTTTTAATTATGAGAAAAATATTCGGATAAATTTAGAGTATGAAAACAAACAATTTTCACAAACACAAAGACATCTGTGATCTTAAACAGAGAAATCCGTCTGTTTGGAGGAGAAATAACATTTTCTGACTTTTAAGATTCTTGTCCTATGCAGACGGAGGTCTCCCACAGGCACCGTACGAGGGGTGGCTTGCACGATGCTTAATCACTATCCCTATGGGAGAATTGGGTGAGGTGCCTCATCCGATATGATTACGGCTAAACTAAAGTCAGGAATTGCAAAATAACAGCCTAAATACTGAAAATGATATCTTATAAAAACAGATGGGTTACCATCTTTTTGAAATTTCCAAGATTTGGGTAAAATTTTCAAGTAAAACATGGCAGTGTATGGCTCGCTGATATACTTCCTCAGCAAATGCAAGCGCAAGCCATGTACATGCAAGCACTGTACATGTCGGTGCACACATTCTAGCGCTTGCACTCACCGAGGAAGCAAACTGATGAGCCATACACTACCTTGTATTTACATAAAAATTTCAACCAAATGTCAGAAATTTGAAAAAAGCTGGTATGCCCACTGTATTGAATACATCATTTTCAATATTTAGGCTGCTATTTTCTAATTTCTGACTTCGGCTTAGTTGTAATCGTGTCGGGTGAGGCACCTCACCCGATTCTCTCATAAGGACAGTGGTTAAGCATTGCATGCGAGGCACCCCCATTCGGTCTATGTAGGGCTTTGTCTCATGAAGGTCCCAACAGGGAATCTACCATCCAATTTCTGATTCGAATTGGCAAACCGTTGCACAGTTATACAAATTTTACAAGTGCTCCAGACTGATTCCTAATTACCCTACACTTAATTTGTAGAGATTCCCCTGACTCAGGAATAGTTTTTAAAATGCAACTGCTTTTTAAATTTATATTTTATCCAAATAAAATGCTTTATATTTACCAAATATTACACCAATCACTCCTTTCAGCATGCAGAATTTGATCTAGTCACCTCGCTGACCTTTCCAGTTGTACTTGTTGGCAAGCCTGATTTCCATCAAGGTCTGCAGCTGTCGATTCACAGCTTCCACCACTGTTCCTCCTCCTACTTTACTCATCATGGACATCTGGAGTATGCAATGAAATCTGTGCTATTACTTGCCTTTTCATGCATCACCTTCATAATTTAGATGCACAAGCAATCAAGTATATGAACTGATCAGTTTTAGAAAATCCTCAATGGCATTACTCTTGTTTATCATTCCTGAAAAACATCACAGCAAGGGGTGAATTTCCAAATACTGTTCCCAAATGGCACACAAATATCTATGAAAAAAAAAAAAAAAATTGGAGGAAAAATTTTTTTGCTGAGCCTGAAAACTGCTTGCTTTAGAATATATCATTCTAATGTATTTTTTGAATTGATATAGAAATTATAAATACATTATTGTTGCCATCAATATGGTTAATGAATATGTTCTGAGTTTAACATGGAAAAATATTCTAGCACTTGTCTTCCTGCACTTAAAAAAAAAAAATCTTTAAATTGCTATATAATCAGTCATTTATGGAATTAAGTAATTTTTTATTTCTTCTTTTGTTAACTTCAAGGGTAACAAGCAGCATACTTGAATTACGCTTGCCAATGGCATAATCGAATTGTATTAAACTAAGACTTAGAATAAAATAAATCTTCACTTCTACTTTTAACAACTACACGTAACATGAACAGGAGGTCAAGTTTCTTTCACTACTTCAATTCAACATTAACACATTTTTTGCTTACAAAATACTTTCTCTTTGACGCATCCTTCAAAGCATCATTTAGTGCGGTCATCTCCTCCACATGATTAAGAGGCAGAGAGGGCATGTCGTTTGGCTCGACCTCCTCCTCCTCTCTCCCTTGCGTGATGATATGGAGAACATGTCGAAGAAGCTTTGAATTTGCTTTCACTTCTTCCTTCAACGCCTCAACCTTAATACACAGGCACTTGAGTTCTGAAAATAAAATCCATTAAAATTTCTGTAATTCATAGGGTTTCTATTATTTGTTAAACTTCTATCCTCCTTCATGTCAGTTTTTATGTTGTATCAATTTTTATGTATTTCTTTTTCAAGTCTTTGGCTCTCATTAGTAAGACAGTGGATGTACATGTACAAACTACAACTACTGGGAACCTCAATGGAGCATACTGCATACAGAATTTTTTGTCAGTTTATCAAAAGTGATTGATGGAGCCTCCCTCCTCCATCATCCCCAGGTGGAATTAAGGTTTAGGGGTAGTGTATCATTTTTGCAGAGTTCAACTGTAACTGCAAGTTTTAAATTAAACAACATTTAATTGGGGATTCTCTGTAATGTTTTGAGGAGAAAACTTCTGTGAAATGATGCAATAAGCAATGCTTCAGTGACAAAAAAAAACAACAAAAAAACAAACATATTGTACAATAAGTTGTTGATATTTCACTCTTGGCATATTCTTAGTTTACTAGAAATGTGACTCGCCGACTCAATACCACGAATAATTCGGAAATTTAGGTTTCTTGTTTTTTACAGCACCTAAAAGAAGGGATTCTAAGCTTTAAATGATATATAGCTTGCCTAACAAGGACAGTCTAAATGCTTATAAATTACCCTTTGAAATACGCTAGTCTTTCAAGGTCATGTACAAAACAACGGAGAAAATGGGTCATAAAGAGAAGGGACATAACCGCTTACTCTACTTTAGTCAACTTTCAGTTTCACTTTTCAGCTAACAATTACGAACAAGATAGTAACAGTTAGGTCTAACAGTTAGGAACAATTGCAGAATACCCTACCATAACAGAGTAGACAACACGTACATTTAAAGAACGATGCATTCATACATAACATGTCATATATGCATGTAGTCTAGCCAGAAAATGGTAGGGTATTCTGCAATCATGGCAATTAAGCCGTTAGTTTTCATTAACATTAACGTACTTTGGCTTGCTTTATTACTAGGCCTAAAGTCAGATGATATTTAAAAAAAAATCTCTTTCAATTGTTGATCACTGACACTGTGACTACTTTCGTAGCAGGTCTAACTCTCTAAAGTTAACTTTGTAATAGTCTAACCGTTAACATGGTTAACCAGGTTTCCGTTACAAAAGGCCATAGCCACTCATGCCACTCAGCTCAAGTTTTTTAACCGTCAACCATGTCAACCGTCGACCGTTAAGTTAACGTTAGACATGTTAGAATTAAAAATTAAAGAAATTTTAAAATATTTTTAGACTTACTCAACAAAGACAAACGGTACGGTATGCAAATTCAGTACAGGTTGATGTAGACCGAGTACCGGTAATTGTATAAATTCAATGGGAATGCTGATCTCTAAAGTAAAAGTAAAGTAAAATTTTCTTCGGCAGGCCTCGGCTGTAGTTTTGTGTAGTCGGAATCAGACACGTACGTGCATTATGCGTGCAATGCATATGCATGTTTCATTCAATTCAGGCTAGGCTGGCAGCGGCCGAACGAACGCGTACCGTTTACATGCAAGCTAGCTAGCTGCTATATGATTTCTGCTTGCTCAGCATGATCGTTGTGCTCGATCATAGCATGCAATGCACACATTTTCAAACTTTTCTCTTTGTTTTGACATGATAGCTAGTGCTTTAAAATACCGTGTAATAATTAATAATAATCGTTTATTATTTTTTAATTTAATTTAAGCGTTAAAAACGAAATGAGGAGGGAGTAAATTACTAAAGATAGAAAAGTAATATAATTCATGTATATTTGACGTCACTCTTTTTGAACAAAACAAAAAAAGTGACCGTACATGTATAAGATCCCCGTCTTAAAGATATAGTATTTTGGACGGAAATGCCAATAAAAGGGGCTTTTTGTAAAGGCGTCTTTAATTAAGACGTCTTCGCGATGTCGCTTTTATTTTGGTCCAAAACTGACAAAAAAGTACGACCTGAAGACATCTTAAATATATAATAAAGACCAGTGGCGTAATGAGCCAACTTAAATGATTTGGAGGGGGCAGAACATCGAGCACGCGAGAGAGCGAAAATTTTGACCTTCTTAAAATGAAAATCTAATTTTGTGATAGATTTTTCCACAATATCCAAAAAATGATTTCATATTTTAACCTTTCCCTTTCCTTTTCTTAATTTCTTAATTTTTCTCCTGAATTCTTTTTCCTTGGTCGTGGAACTTTTTTTTTTTTGAGGGGGGGGGGGGGCAACTGCCCCAATGCATGTGTACGCCAGTGATAGACGTCATATTGCTGTCATTACGAAAATAAACGCTTCACACAGTGACATGATTTACTACTATACTACGGACATCTAGACCTAAAGAACAATGAAAAAGAAAAGAATGGCAAATCTATATATTGACGTTTTAGTTATGTGGTATTTTGGGAAAAAATATCAAAAAGTTGGATCTTTATAGACGTCTTAAAGACGTCGTATTTTGATCAAAAATGGGAAAAAATGGTCTTGTAGACATCTTAAAGATGTCTTGAAAATGTATTTTAGTGGTCGTATAAACGTCTTAAAGACGTCTTAAAGAAGTATTTTGGAGAAAAAAAATAAATACAAAAGTGGTCTTAATATAGGCGTCTTATAGATGTCTTATAAACGTTTTGTAGACAGTCTTAAAAGATGTCTTTAAAATGTATTTAAACGGTCGTATCAGACGTCTTATCAACGTCTTAAAGATGTCTTTAAAATGTATTTTAGTGGTCTTCTAGACGTCTTAAATACACCTTAAAGATATCGTATTTTGGTAAAAAATAATGACAAAAGTGGTCTTAATATCTTATAGACGTCTTATAAACGTTTTGTAGACGTCTTAAAAGATTTCTTTGAAATGTATTTAAACGGTCTTATAGACGTCTTAATTACGTCTTAAAGACGTCATATTTTGGACAAAAATGGGAAAAAAGTGGTCTTGTAGACCTCTTGAAGATGTCTTTTAAATGTATTTTAGCGGTCTTATAAACGTCATAAATACGTCTTAAAGATGTCGTATTTTGGGGGAAAAAAATGACAAAGTAGTCTTAATATATGCGTCTTATAGACGCCTTACTGACATCTTGTAGACGTCTTAAAGACGTCTTAAAGATGTCTTTAAAATGCATTTTAGTGGTCTTCTAGATCTAGACCTAAAGAACAATGAAAAAGAAAATGGCAAATCTATATTGACGTTTTAATTATGTGGTATTTTGGGAAAAAATATCAAAAAGTTGGATCTTATAGACGTCTTAAAGACGTCGTATTTTGATCAAAAATGGGGGAAAATGGTCTTGTAGACATCTTAAAGATGTCTTGAAGATGTATTTTAGTGGTCTTATAAACGTCATAAATACGTCTTAAAGATGTCGTATTCTGGAAAAAATAATGACAAAAGTGGTCTTAATATAGGCGTCATATAGACGTCTAATAAACGTTTTGTAGACGTCTTAAAAGATGTCTTTAAAATGTATTTAAACGGTCGTATAGACGTCTTATTAACGTCTTGTAGACGTCTTAAAGATGTCTTTAAAATGTATTTTAGTGGTCTTCTGGACGTCTAAAATACACCTTAAAGATCGTATTTTGGAAAAAATAATGACAAAAGTGGTCTTAATATAGGCATCTTATAGACGTCTTATAAACGTTTTGTAGACGTCTTAAAAGATGTCTTTAAAATGTATTTAAACGGTCTTATAGACGTCTTAATTACGTCTTAAAGACGTCATATTTTGGACAAAAATGGGAAAAAAGTGGTCTTGTAGACGTCTTGAACTGAGATGTCTTTTAAATGTATTTTAGCGGTCTTATAAACGTCATAAATACGTCTTAAAGATGTCGTATTTTGGGGGAAAAAAATGACAAAGTAGTCTTAATATATGCGTCTTATAGACGCCTTACTGACATCTTGTAGACGTCTTAAAGACGTCTTAAAGATGTCTTTAAAATGCATTTTAGTGGTCTTCTAGATGTCTTAAATACGTCTTAAAGATATCGTATTTTTGTAAAAATAATGATCGACATAAGTGGTCTTAATATAGGCGTCTTATAGACATCTTATAAACGTTTTGTAGACGTCTTAAAAGATGTTTTTTAAATGTATTTTAGCGGTCTTATAGACGTCTGAATTACGTCTTAAAGATGTCGTATTTTGGTTTAAAAAAAATGATAAAGTGGTCTTAATATAGGCGTCTTATAGACGTCTTATCAACGTATTGTAGTCGTCTTAAAGACGTCTTAATGATGTCTTTAAAATGTATTTTAGTGGTCTTCTAGACGTCTTAAATACGTCTTAAAGATATTGTATTTTGGTAAAGAAAAATGAAAAAAGTGGTCTTAATATAAGCGTCTTATAGACGTCTTATTAACGTCTTGTAGATGTCTTAAAGACGTCTTGAAGATGTCTTTAAAATGTATTTTAGCGGTCTTCTAGACGTCTTAGATACGTCTTAAATATGTTGTATTTTGGTTTTAAAAAATGACAAAAGTGGTCTTAATATAGTCGTCTTATAGACGTCTTATAAACGTCTCAAAGACGTCTTAAAGACGTCTTAAAGATGTCTTTAAACGGTATTTTAGTGGTCTTATACAGTCGTCTTAAAATTGTCTTTAAAATGTCGTAATTTTGTAAAAAATAATGACAAAAGTGGTCTTAATATAGGCGTCTTGAAGACGTCTTATCGACGTCTTCAAGACGTCTTATTCACGTCATATTATTGTCATTATTTTGGCTACAAAAATCATCTTTTTACAAGACGTCATTAAGACATCGTAAAGATGTCATGTTTACGACGTATGACGAGTTGGACGAGTTTTGACCAGTTTAAGACGTCTTTAAGATGTCAGTCTGCTATCAGGGATAGTATAGAGCCCTCATCGTTCAGTGTGAAGCAGTGTGTGCAAAAGGCATGGGGAAAATCTTGCAAAGACAACCTGCCAATGATATATTTTGAAAAATAATGCTGCGAGTCAAATATCTTCAAAATCCCTGAATAATTCCTCATATGAAATGACTTTTAAATGACAAACATTTGGAATAAATATATCCGCAGCATTATTTTAGAAAAATATATTATCAAGAGCAGGTCGACATTGCACGATTACCTTTTGTACACACTGTCTCGCACTGAACGATGAGGGCTCTATATTCATCTTGCTCCATACACCGTTTTCGGAGTACAGTGTATATACCTGTGCTCGGTTTTCCGGAGTTGGGTCTAACTAATGGCGGTGCCTGGATTTTCAAATCCGGGGCAGACTGAGGACAGGGAAGTTGGTTGTTTTTTTTGGTGGGGGGGGGATGGAAAAATCAAAGTTCTGTATATTTCATACAGGAACAGTCAATTGAAGTGGGAGCTTTCAGAGGCAGGTATGGAGGTTTAAACATTTTAAAATACGACCCAGCTCACCCTTTGCAGCCACTAATCATTTATTGTATGTGATAAGAGGTTGAGAGAGATAACATTCTTCTCAATTTACAGTCGTTGAGGTGGTTATTTCGGAAATAGCAATAGATCTTTGAATAATATTAAAGTCATTGATAATTGGTATTTGCTGCAGAATTTCTTTGATAATGTCTCGAACGAAGACAAATATGTTTTAAAGACCACTACTCCATGATCCAAGGACTAAGAGCACAATGTCGGCGTTTGAAAATTTTCCGATTATTCCTGGATCAGAGCGCATTTGCAAAAAAATAGTCCAAAGGTCTCTTTGACCATCCTGAAAAGTTATCTGCAGGTTCAAGTGATTCGATCATTTTTCTTAGGAGTTTCAGCCTTAACTTTCAGGAGACTGACATCACTGGACATTGTCAGTCTCATGGACTGTCGGTCTCGAGGGGCCGTCGGTTTTCTGGGATATCTCCATCCTCGTCATATTACTATTATTATTATTATTATTATAAGTATTTGGCGTCACCTGTGCCTGGGAGGGGAAAAGCGATCTGAATCACTAACCCTTATCTCTCTCCTCCCGATATAACTGATTGGGATTTGCAGGTGTACCACTACACCGGGGTTTCCCCTACTCTTATTCGAATAGTGCAGTGGGTTCTTAATTTGCAAAGATGGTGACTGTCCTCTGCACGGGGCCTCCAGTTAACGTCCTATCCGAGGGATAGCCTAGTCTATGAAACAAGGGAGGCGCACGTTAACATAACGCAGGCTTCAGTCATCCGCCCGGGGTGGATTCGAACCCACGATCTTTGGTTCGACGGACAGACGCTTTGCCGACTGAGCCAACTCGCCTCCTCATTGCTAGGATGAATTTCTTTCTTAAGACGGTCGTATAAAGACTTTCGAAAAATGCAGCCTTAAAGTAATTTCAGTAGCCTTGTCCACCACCTTTAGAAATGTGCGAAAATTACTATGACGTATGGTCTTTTCGATCGTGTATTTTGTACCTCTGCCAGAATTGATCATTTCGTGTGAACGTTTCTATTATTATTTTTTTGTTGTTGTTTGTTTGTTTATAGACTAGAGGAGCTGTGGGATGATGAGTTGAGAGAGAAAGGCCCTGACGACGCCTCTCTTGGTCGGGTCATGATGCGGCATCTAAGGACGCGTTTGATCGCTGGTGGCATCGTCATATTCCTCGCACTGGGTTCAAACTTCTTACTCAATGTAAGTTACCATATATTGATCATTAAATGATCTTTGCTGTATTTGTTCTTTTCCTATCGTGGAGGTTCCGGGACATAATATTTCGTAAATTTCCGACACTAGTTGAACAAATCCTAACCCATTATGTGAGACGAAATGAAGCCCGGAACCAATGTCACCGAAGTAAATGCCGGGTCACCACCAAGCAAGTTGAAGGGTGTAATTATATGTCTTGTCACGGTACATTTGTTATTCCAACGATTTATTTTTCCGAAGTTCGTTATTTCCGAAGCACGAATCTTCAGAGTTCAATTTACGATCCTTCAATTGTTTAAGGTTTATAAACCTCCTATCGTTTCATAATCAGAACTATAAGACAATTAATTTGGTTTTGGGCGACAATATTATGGACATTGGAATTCTCTTCTCTTCCCAATTAAAAGTTCATTCTTTACCTTTTTCTATGCTTCTTCTATAACGCAAGAACTAATAATGATTTCAACACATAAAGATGACAGCTAGTGAAAACTACGAGTGATAAAAAAATGAAGGAAAATATGAAAAGATGGGAAAAGAGTTTTTTTTTAATCCTTTTTGTTTCCAGCCATACCTGTTTTACTGCCTTATTACGCATCTGAACCAGCCCGAGCCGGTGGTTTGGTATGCCATGTGCCTGGCCCTGGGTATGACACTCGGCTACCTGGTCCGTGCCTTCGGCGTCCATTTTGGATGGTACCTGAGCGTCCGCACTGCCGGGCGCCTGCGCAGTGCAGTTCTTATGTTGATCTACACCAAAATATCGCGACTGCGCAGTACGACGGAGCTTTCTGTTGGAGAGGTGAGTGTAGTGAATTTGTGATTTTAAAAATGGTCATCCCTGTCATGAGTGCTTTTTACCATAAATATGTAACACATTGAAAAATCGTTATAAAATGTCAAAATACCGTTACCGGTACCCAAAAAAAAATTGCGGCAAAAGGGATAGACAAGACAAGTATACCATGAAAATATCGATTACAAACTACCTCCTTCTTTTGTTGTTTTAATTTTTAAGCACTTTAAGGAGGTCGGTGCCTCCATTTTTAGGCTTTTCAAGGAGGTGCCATAAAAAGCGTTTAAGTTATACATGTAATCCTATGTCGCCGGATTTTGTAGGTCCCCTAAAACCCTCATTTCTAATGTCGCCTAGTGCAAAAGGCTGCAGATATGGCCTGGAAATATATCCCTTTGATATAGATTTCAGATCAGGGCCCCGTTTCATAAAACATGCTATCAATAACAAGTTACGATAGTTCTTATAAGCTACTGAAATCCTTGCGTCTCATTGGCTGAGAGCAAATTTGTCATAGAAATGTGGCAGTTGTTACTGATGACAAGTTTTATGAAACGGGGCCTGATATGCGTAGGATTACACTTTTGCATGTTGAAAGAACCAGTTTGGTCGCAATGTTATAGGCCTACTGTCTACTACTGATATGAACTTATTCTAGAAAGAAAAAAGATTTAATTCAAACTTCTTTAAGGAAGGTATAGGTTGTATTAGGTATTATAGGCCTCAATTGTTTTTATTAAATAGAGCACAAAATCATGCCTAATTTATTAGAACATAAAAAAATAAAATGAGCGTGCATGCGACAATTTTTTTTTCTTCCTCAATATACATGATCCGTTTAATGTAAACTTAACGTTGTTCTTCTAATGGGGTCTCTATCTGATATTTTCCAGATCGTAAAAATCTGTTTCCACAGTCACATGTATCCCACGCCAGCAACAAATTATGGAACGATTTAGGAAATGCAAATAGTGATCATGTTTATCTATTGGTATTCGAGTTTATTAACTGTTGTTCTCTTGAAACTCACTTCTTAACAATTTACAGTCAATCAAGATATAAAGAAATAAAAAGAAGCGGTAACTTAAATTTAGGTCCGGCTGGAAATGTAAAGTTAATTTTCACCTCGCGTTTGCTTATCGCTCCGAATGGTATGGAGACAAAATCTTGTCTGTAACCTACAGTGGTGATTAGGCCCTATCTTGATGAAATCAACGGAAATCAAAGCAGTCTGATGGTTTGTTCTTTGGATATTTTTTTCATGGCCGCTCGGGGTATCTCCGTCTTTCATGTTCCAGATTGTAAACATCGTAGTGAATGACTGCACACGCATATTCGAAGCCTGCCACATGTCCGCCATGTTTGTCACCATACCTGCCTTAACCGTTCTCTTGTTCATTGGCTGCCTCACCCTGGTGGGGGCAAGTGCGCTGATTGGATTAGCCACCATTCTTGTCTTCTACTTCATGCAGGTAAATCATTCAAAATGAGAAATATATTTCATGATGCTATGCTATGATGTGTCCTTTGCTTAATCCTTTTTGTGCTACCAAGTTTTTAAACGATTGTCCAAAAATAAATTTTCATTACATGTATCGTTGGTATTATTATTAAGTAATTTGGTGTCACCTTTGAAGAGTTACTTTTTACTTAAAGGTTATCTTGAGTTCTGGGAAAGATGAAAAAATAATTTGTGAGCTTTCTCATTCTTTTCTTGTCAGTTAGGAAGAATATCTTAATAAAAAGTCCCCTAGAAAGGATTGCTCTTCAAATGCCCTCATTTTAGAAATATGACAAGAAATAGCTGAAAAGTTAGGGCCGAACATTCATGCCCGATTTGTCTCTGGTCCCATATACTCGCTTCTGTGTGCAGTGCACGAACCTTCTGGGGAAAGTTAGTGAATTTCTTATCAATTCGATAATCCCCAAATTTCACAATATAGACACATGTGTTTATGTACATTTAATCTAACTTTCCCAATTGCTTTGGAACAGTTTCTTTAACATTATAAATGCTTGACCAGAACTCAAGATTACCTTTAATGCTTTATTGCATCATTCGATTGGTATGGATGGTCTTCATGGGAATGAATCTTACAATGAAGGTACATGAACCTGTTTCTGTTTCAGATAATCTTCAGTAGCATTTCACATTCTTGGGCGGAATTTCCTCTCTTTCTTTAGCTCATATCATTTTGTCTCTCTCCTTCAAAGATCGGGATAGCGAAGCTGACGGCACGCTACAGACAGACTGGTGTAGCGCTAACAGACAAGCGAGTTCGTCTCATGAATGAGCTTCTAACGTGCGTTAAGCTCATCAAGATGTATGCATGGGAAGCACCATTTACCAGAACCATCGAAGGTATGCTCAGCCACAGGTGGATTTAAGGGGGGGGGGGGCAATAGACTTGTGCCCCCCCTTCATTTAACACTATCTGGCATTCTTTAATGAGACCAACTCCCCCCCCCCCCCCCCCCCCCCCCATATACCAATATTATAGAACCAAACGGCAATTGACGTATTTGGCTTGAGTATTCTTCCCCATACGGTAGTCGATTTATTATTTTGAATTGTGGACCATATTTGCTAGAGAGGAAAACAAGCAACAACAACACAATGAAAAGAGGGTCATCAGATTTGCAAACAAGGCTAAAAAATTATAAATTTGTGGACAGAAATTCCTTTACTCCTGCTCAACTTTTCATTAACGAGTAATACATGTATAAGCATAACACTTTCCCGTTACCTTTTTTCCCTTTCCTCCCTTTCCTACAGTTGTAAACAAGGGAATTTGTCATACCCAATCTCTGCTTCCTCATCAAGACAAAACAGTGTTTCATCTTCATACCACTATCATTTTACTTATATAACCGTCAAAATATTTTGTAAAGGTAGAAACGAATTGTCTCGTTTCCTTTTGAGTGATTTAATTGTATGCCAGTGTAAGCTTTGCCAATATTAGTAATTTTCGATTTGGATGTATTGTGGTATTGTGGTTCTTTTACTTGCTTCCGAATCAAGGGGTTGAGGGTTCGAATCCCAGTCCAGCACTAACGTCTTTGGCAAGATATTAAAGCCCACCGCACACTATATACCATCGGTCTACGATCCCATTTTTATAAGAAAACGTTATAGCGTTAGATATAAACAGTTAAACACATAAAATATGTTTCATTGAGGTTCTGAATAGTTACATAGATAGTAAAATCCAAATTGCGAGCTTTCCAGTTGGAGGAAAGGCCAAATCGGCTCCGAATCGAAAGGACGTCAGAGCAGTCCTGCGATTGTCTACGATTTGAAACTGATTTGGCCCTTATTCCTGATTTTAGGCTGACATCGCACCCAATTCCTATATGTTGGGTATTCATATTATTGTTCAGAAGCTGAATCAGGTAGCTTTCACTTGTTAAAAAGCCTATATTTAATGCTATTGCGATTTATTTCTAAAATCAGATGGAAGTCGATCGTATAGTGTGCGGTGGGCTTAAGGTGGCAAGACACCTTTGCCCCCTTTGCCCCCCCCCCCCCCCCTCCCCCTTTCCCACCTTTGTCACCCTGGTGTAAATGGGTACCCGATATGCCAAAGCGCTACATATTTTGCTGCTCGGCTGTGACCGGGGTAATAATGTTGGAGCGCCAGGAGCGTCACGACGTGACGGACATGAGCGCTATAATAAGAAGCCACCATTATCCTTATTACCTTTTCAAACACTTTTAGGTATTCGTAAGTCGGAAGGACGGGTGCTCAAGCAGTCTGGATACCTGCAAGCTCTGTCTATATCTGTTGCTTTCCTCATCACCCCTGCTGCAACAGTGGCCACTATCGTCTCCCACACATTGATTGGCCTCTCGATTTCAGCAGCTCAGGTAGGCTCACTGTGGGATGTGCGGTGGTGTTTTAAAGGAACGAAAGTGTGGTGGGCGAGTCTGTTTGAGGGTGTTCATCACCCAAGCTCAGAGGGACTTGAGCTTCATGTTTTACTAGTGCTTTGTCAAATGGAATTGCAATTTCAAAATATTTTATTTAATATTGTATTAACCAGTTTTAGGATGTTATTTCTTATATCGGATATCAGTGTATTATATTTTTAATATAAGCTAACCTCCCATGAAATCAAACCCATTCCTCATTGATCGGAAAGTAAAGGAAAAAGGAGCTTGAAATTTTTCTTAAAGTAGAAAATTGAGACGCTGTGCATACTGAGAATGAGAAAAAAACCATATGATCTCACATTTGATATATTTTCAATGAAATTTGTTTTCCACTCATTTTTGAACAGACACACAAAAATATTTTCAAACGAATAATGTTGTGAAACTTGTAATAATCAGTAATATCATATTACAAGACAAAGAAAAACAATCTGGCAATGATAACTAACAGCAAGATGAAAAACAGAAACCATGTGAAATACTTCTCAAAAAAGAGAAATTATTAGATATAAAAACGGTCAAATAAGTTACTCCGTCACGTTGGGATTTGACATTTGCATAACATGGTGATGTTTTGATTGGTGTAAATACGTCAACGATTTTTACGTGATTGCCTGTACACTATAGTAACTTCAATCATTTCTCATCTATCAGGCATTTACTTTGATGTGTCTATTTATGGGACTGACGGTGTGTCTTTACATGATACCTAACGCGCTGAAGCCAATCGTCGAGTCCAAGATCAGCGTCCAAAGAATAAAGGTAGATATAGTTGTAATTTATCGTAATTAATCGTAATTTATCGTATTCCATGAATTTATCTCACAAAGATTTGAACGCAATGTTATCTAACGCTTTCTAAGAGTTGATACCTTAAAGAGGCCTGGCCAAACTTGGCCTGTTTGACACAAGGTAATATCCTATCGAAATATCGGAAATGCGTTCAAATTTACAATTTCATTTAAGGTCAGGGCCCTCTTGCATAAAAAGTTGCGATTAAACGCAACTCAAAAAATTAAACGCAACTTGATTTTCAACCAATCAGAATCGAGTATTTGGGACTTCCGTTTAATTTTTTGAGTTGCGATTAAACGCAACTTTTTATGCAAGAGGGCCCAGTACCGTAATCTCCAATCGTGCGTTTGTCAGAATTTTATGGAAAAGAAATAAATGTACGCTGTTCAGACATCATATATTTGACAGGGAATCGAAAACAGCATTGCAACAAATTACGAAAGCTTTAGTATAGACTGAAACTTAAATCCGTTATGCCCGTTACACAGTACACGTGGCGTCATTTGCGTGACATTGCACGCGTCAGCGACAGGCGCGGCCTTTTACGCGCCACGCGAGTGTGATATCGTACAAAAAATGAATGCAAAATGAATGATTATGACGCACGGGGACAGTGCAAACTTTTCTTTGAATTACTAACGTATACACAAATTGCCTTCATAGGCTTGAAATAGCGCAGCTAATGCAATCAAAAATGACACCGCGTGTGAAATGGGCATTAGAATATTAAAGAGAAGGTTGAGTTCTGCGAAAGGTGACAAATAATTTTGTGAGCTTTCTAATTCATATCATGTCAGTTTGGAAGAACACCATAGTAGATGTCCCATGAAAAGGGTTGCTCTTCAAATGCCCCCATATTCGAAATATGAAGAGAAATAGCTGAAGTGTTCGGGCCGAGCATTCATGCCAAATGTGTGTGTAGTCCCATATTGTGCAGTGAATGTGCTTTTCAGCGAGATTGGGTCAATTTCTTATAATTTTGATGACTCAAAACCTTACAGTATACAGCAAACTTTCCCAATTTCTGTGAGAAGGTTTCTTTTACAATATAATCACATGATCAGAACTCCCCTTAATCTTTAATTTGCCACCAACAAAAACTAATAATTCATTTCATGTTTGCATTCAGGCCTTGTTACTACTTAAGGAAAGTGACGACAAGGTCGAACCACCGGACGATCGCGATGTCGCCATCAAAATAACGGATGCTACCCTTTCGTGGGTTGACCCGGAATCATTCCCGAATTCAACTGCCACCGAAAACGGAGGTCATCCGGAGCGAGAGTATCGTCCCGATGGGAACTCGTCCAGTGTATCCGGAGGTTCGAATTATAGTGCTCGCCTCGAGAGAGATGACGTGCGTCAAGTTGATCGGCTGCTATGGGATTCTGACGTCAACAATCCGATGACGTGTGCACTTCGGGATATCAACCTCACCGTACAGAAGGTATGTCAGAAATCGTTGCAAAAATCCTTTTCAAATAGAATTACAATTTAGTCTGGAGCCTCTTGCGTCAAATGTTGCAATTCAGCAGACTTTTAAGAAGCCAAACGCAATTAAAAACTTTCAACCGATCAGTATCTCTGATTCATAACTTGTGTTGGGGTGCGTTTATAATGCAATGTTTTAGTGCAAAAAGTTCTGTCTCAGTGTTGCCTCAGGGTGACAAAATGTTTAAGTTGACGCCATGCATTCGCACATATTATCATATAAATGTCATCAACTGAAACTAAAAGAATCGCATTCTTTGTTATCAATGTCAGGGCAAACTCATCGGAATATGTGGGAGCATCGGAAGCGGCAAGAGTTCGCTGCTGTCTGCCATCCTCAATCAGATGTATAAAATAAATGGAAAGATTGAGAGAGCAGGGACCATCGCATACGCTTCCCAGCAAGCTTGGATCATGAACGCTACGGTCAAACATAATATCGTCTTCAATCAACCTTTCGATAGCAAACGATATCGGAAGGCCGTGTTCGCCTGTTCGCTGCAACCCGACTTCAAGATTATGACGCACGGGGACAGGACAGAAGTGAGTTTGGTTGTAGTCATCGAAAAATTTAGCTAGGATATGTACTCTGTCTTCTCTGCCAAATCAAACTTTTACCCTTGAAAGATAAAGCGTATTACACAAAACAAACAAAAAAGTTTAGAAATCAGCTTGATCGTCACCAATGATTCTAGGTAAAAACATCCACATCTTTGAAAAAATTAGTAAACTACACTATATTTGTTATGTGTGCCTTCCGGCCTGGATATGAAATCATTTTTCCCTAATGATCTTTACTCCGTAACCATTTGAATCTGTGTCATAAAATTATTTGGGGTGGTGTTATGTCTTGTAACAGTATACATGTACAAAGTTATCATTAATATGTGTCTCCTTTAAGAAGTGTGCATACAATTTGAATACATCATAACCTGTAATTATTTACAACCCCCTAATCCCGTCAGATTGGAGAAAGGGGCATCAACCTGAGCGGTGGTCAGAAGCAGCGGATCAGTCTCGCCAGAGTGCTGTATTCCAACCGGGACATTTACCTACTCGATGATCCTTTGAGCGCCGTAGACGCACATGTTGGACAGCACATCTTTACACACTGTATCAAAGACGCCATGAAGGGAAAGACAGTCATCTTCGTAACACATCAATTGCAGGTAAGTTCCTCTTTATTGCTTTAGTATAGAAAAAATACAGTGGAACAGGGTTATTAAAAAAAAAAAACCTATCAACTCTACATCAAGGTGAATTTACCGATCTCGTTTTATTTTCCTGGTCTCAGGGAGTTTGTTGTAACGAGGTTCCACTGCATCCCCAGGCGTTGTATATCCGGACAGGTTGGTTATCCGGACAGGTCACTCTTAAACCATAAATTGAACAACTTTTCATGCAAATTGTCATACATCTTAATACAAGATACAGGTGTAAGTTGAAAATTGTATGCATTGCAAATATTCACTGATTTTAATGGTACTTGATGCATATTTGTCGTAAATTCAGACGGCAAAATTGACAGTTTTATTTCTGTTAAGTGTCCGAACACACCATACGTAAATGGCTTTAAAGACGCCATGGCGGAAATGCAATCATCTTTGTATCGCATTAACTACAGGTGAATTCCTCTTTTATTGCTGGAATATATTTTTAAAATGCAAAGATTCTTTGGTACAGTGGCCATGCATGCATGAACAGATTAACATTGCAAACACTTTATGAAATGATTCATAAAGTGAATAAAATATGCTACAAGGCACTAATATCGTCTCAACTTTTGGGTCCGTGCTCGTACAGAACTAGAATTGTGATAGATCGGTCTCCCGTCAATCGTACATTATATGTTCTGGAGTTGCGATTGTTATCAGTCGCTTGCAGGGTTGGCATATTTCCCACTTCGGAGGCTTATTTCCCGGACGCCGGGAAATAAGCGGTATTTGCCGGTATTTACCGCTTTTTACTGGTATTTACCGCTTTTTACCGGGAAATACCGGGAAATATATTTTTCCACTCACTTGTTCATAGGGATTGTCCAATTTTGAACATAATAACAATGGTGGTGAGTATGGTTGCTCTGGTGTGTACTTTGTGTGTGTGTGTGTGTGTGTGTGTGTGTGTTCATGTGTTTGTCTATGTCTGTTATTTTGGCTACAAAATTTTTTTTTTTTTTCTGTAAACATTTTATCAAAAGTTCAAAACCAGCAATCACTAGTACACATGTATACAAAATCATTGATACACTATTGTTACAAAAACCAATTACATACAGTAGAATATAAGATGGGTTGTATGAAACAAGGTTTCTGATTGGTAAGATGTGGGTCTTGCCAGTGCGTAATTCGTTATATGTCACGACCGTGCAATATAACGTGTTATATTTCCCGCTCTGCATGGTGTGTTCTATTTGTGTGTGTGTGTGTTTATGTGTGTGTATATTTTGTGTACAAACTCCTATAGACAGAGATCAATAACGATACAAATCAATCGATAATGTTGCAATGTAGAGTTTCATGAGTTCCGATCCCACAACCAGTTTCCCATTTTCTATAATGCATAGTACATGATCATTTTCGTCAAATTATACCGTAAAATGTGCATCCATAGATAAAGAATATATAATGCACTTAGAATTGATTCACATATTACGGTATATTCAACTCAAGAGCATGCACTGTATGTATAATATAATTCATATTCTGAGCTTTATTCACAATTGAAAACAAAAATCATATTGTAATGAGATACATGTAAAAAGTTTAACCCCTGGAGAAATGGATTTGAGTTTGTGTATATGTGTTGTACATGTATGTGTGTTTGGGTGTGTACATGTATGCAGTGTGGATTTAATAAATTTGTTTGTGTGTTTCTGCTATGAGTGTTGTGCTGCTAATTATTTCAGAACAATATTTTCAGTTGTTGAGGCTAAAAACAAGTAAAATTATGAATAAATAAAGAATTAAAATCATATTTCCCGTTTTTTACATATTTACCGGACGCCCATCATATTTACCGGACGGTATTTACCGGTATTTACTACCGGTAATTACCGCCACCGGTATTTACCGCCCAACCCTGGTCGCTTGTTCCGGTCGATTCGGATAAATCGCAACCTTAGAATAAAATAGTTTGTCAAACAGAAATGAGATGCTTTCATCTGAAGCTAAGAATCGTTGAAGGAGAATGAAACTCAACAAACATTAGCTGACAATCATGTGGAAAATTGTCAGCCTGATCAAAATATCTTGAAAATACTCCTATTTGATTATTCAGTAAGGAGAACAATCTCTCCAAAGTTTGCAGATTCCTTGCTAAATATTATCCTATGGGGGCTGCCATTTTGAAAAACTGTGATGTCATAGTAGGACATGTCCATTTACATGTAAACAATGGATATGGTGTTGCATAATGAATAGCTATTGTACAACTAAAGCCACCAATGCAAAATGGCAGCCATCTTGGTACCCCCATTGTCTCGCACAGGTGATACCTAAGATTTTAGGTCTTTGCCACTTCTTTGAAGAATTGACTAACCTTTGTCTGACCAAACAACAACTTGTGCATGCCAAATCCTGCTTAACAAAAGAAACAGCTGAACCAAATATCTTGACACAAAGGTTATATGCAGGGTAAAAGTATCTTCATTTGAATGTACATGACTACAACAATGGTTTATTATGAGAAAATCCAGTGTCATGCATTCCGCAGGTGATCATGAGTGTCATTGTAGCTAGTGTACAGGTCAGTGGGTATCTCACAAATAGAAGTGATCTGACATTACTTTGTAAAGAAAATGGCAGCCCCCATGGATAATGTCTAGCAAGAAAACTGCAACTTTTGAGACACTGTTCTCCTTCTTAAATAATCAAATAGGAGTAATTTCAAGATATTTGTAATAGGCTGACAATTATCTACATGATTATAGGTTAATGTTTCCTGCCTTTCATTCCCCTTTAATCCAAAAGTTCATTTATAAATCCAAACTTGCGGAGTGCGCAATACAGAACCTTCATATAAGAACCTTCGGGACTTTATCTGTGTCAGATTCCCGTGTACAGATCAGTGCTTAGGAATAACGAATACTATGATAAAAAAACGCTAGGAATTACAACTGTTTGCTGCGCACTTGTCTTTTTTTAACATCAGCTTTTTAAATTCTATACTATCTATGCAAGTGTTTAATTTGTTTGAGAAAATTAGCCATACGATTGAAGTGTTTAGTTTAAGTGTTTAGAATAAGTCTTCGAGGTGTAACTAAAATGAAATTGCAGGTTTCTCATATACATGTACGTAATTTTACAAGCCTGTTCTATGATAAGAGATAATTGCACATTTTCATAGAGTACTGATTTCTTCGAAAATTTCAATAAGCACTCAAAGTCATTAAATAAAGCACCACTTTACTATTTGATTGTCACGTTGATAAAATATTGACGTATGATATGACAGAAAGACAGTTATATTAAGAAACTAACTGAGTAGCGAAAGTGAAAGAGATGTCATATAGAATGGTCATAAAAGTAATGTCTTGGAATTCTTCAAATATACATATGGCTAGAAAATTATCTATTTTGTGGTGGAATAGCATGATGTAAGTACAGCTAAAAGATGAAGTACTTAAGGCATTTAGATTTCGATTCTGACCTGCAATTGCCAAAAAAAAAAATTAAATCCGGTCATGCTGTATACACATTTGTGAACAGTCTCGGAAAGTTTGGCGTACATTTCATCAGAGTTCTCGTCAATCAAACATAGTAGTTATTTGCAATGGGAAGATAACATGAAAACATGTAATCATTTGATTCGAATCTTGAAAAAGTCGATGTATTTGCAGTCATCACGCTCAAAAAGCAATCCCAGATTATCGTCATCGATTTTGGTAAGGGAGGAGTATTCGCTGGGACCTGCGTACAACTGCACGGCGTACGGCCACGTCTGTCCCGAATCGAGGCTCCATTGCAGTGTCATATTCACGCGCGAGTCGGCGTTAAACGGGTGCGAAAGGAAAAGCGTATCGTTGAGGAGAGCCAGCGAGCCGAAGACCGAGGGGTCGACCAGTGTTTCTTGCACGGTGAGATGCGGAATGGGGAACGAGTAGCCGCCGTCGTAGCTCAGCGCCTGTATCCGACAGTGGCAGTGGAACTTGTTCTCATTGCGAATGGTGACTAAGACGGTTCCGTTTGAAAGCTCAATGACCTGAAATGAAAAAGAGTGAGAAACTTAATAAGATGAGATGCTAATAAACTAAGAAAACTCAAACAAGAGGTCCTGGGTTCGAGCCTCGCTGGGTGCTCACATCCTTCGAAATACCCACATTGTCCCTCTCGACCCAGGTGTAAATGAGTACCTGGCATTTACTGGGGTAATAATAATAATTGCAGGGGCTCTACGAAGAGCAGTACTGGTCTGAGGCTTCCCTGGATAAATAAAATCATCACAATAAAACAGAGCCCTCTATATAATATTACCCCGCACCGTGTCCCAGAACAGCTCCCACAATGCAGCAGTGATGTCATCCTCCTGGTTATGTATTTTCGCTCTTGCAATTTGTTAAAATAATGACAAGATGAGCAAATCATGCACCATGGATAGTTTCTGTATTTGGGGCCCTCGTAATGTGATGCTGATTATCATTATTGTTCTCATCATTATGGTTGTTGTATCATCATTATATACGACTCGAGTGAACAACTTTGGGCTAAGCCGCTAAGACCAAAGCTTACGATAATGTTAGACACAAACAACTTTGTGTGTAAGTCCCGTTTACTGATGATATTCAAAGTAGAGTCGGACCGGTTTTCAATGATGAATAATTTGTTGTTTCATTTCTCTCCTGACATTAGTTGTTGAAAATACAGTGGACGTGGTGCTTAAACTTACATTAAGGTTTTCAGGTTGTCTAGAGAATTTTTCTTTCGGAAAGCAAGCATATAGTTACGTAACGAAAATGGCCCACTAAATTAAAAACTAACAGAAGAAAAGGAACAACAATTTTTCTCCATTATGACATGTTTTATAACAAGCTACTTCGTTGAAACGAGGTTTTGCTGTTTTATTTATCATCAGTAATCAATACTGACCATTACTTTTATCAAGAATTATAAAATGTTTGTGTTCAAATCCTTATTTCACCTGCGTTTCTCCGGGTGTAAAGTCACCCGTAGTGTGCTGCTGGGCATATGGTAAGCCATAGAGCGGAGAGTTCATCTGCCATGTCTTGCCGTGATCTGAACATTGAAAGTAGAGGAAAGTCAACTATTGCTTAAAATACATGTACATGTATATATTTTCTACATGAGGTGATATTGGTAGTGAAATATACGAAATAAATCATGTTTAACTGTTAATTCATGAACTTCTCTTTCAACCTTTGATATTCTTCTTTCTTTTACCCGTTTTTGGCTTTTTATGCATGATTGCCCCGTTTAAGTTTTATGTTTTGCATGATTTATAAATTACCTTTTTGCCAGGGACCAGCACTTCTGCAAGCTCTGCTTCTTTGCTGGTCCCTGTCTTCATTCTCATTTTCATATAATTACGTAAATGTAGTCTTCGCTGTTATTATTTTCTCTTCTTACAACTCAAATGTTAATGCTCTTTATTTTGCTGACAATTATTGAAAATGTATCTGCACTTAGTTCCGTTGTCAAAGTCTAAATCTATCTATCTATGAACTATCTATTTCTTATTTAAGGAAAGCCATTCGATTACATCTTCGTAGTTTTTATTTGGTTAAAATATTTAAAACAGATCTTAGTCGACTTGACAGTTTATGAGCCTTGAAAAGTTCTTTCCGTTGAAGTTTTTTTTTTCTTGATTTGTGATCCCATGTGGTCTCCGAACAATTTCATTATTGTTGCCGAAAAATCGACTTTGGGCAATTTGCATAATTTGCATAAATCTAAATGGCTCCTTCTAGATAATATTTAGTAGCAAAAGACAGCTTACGCAGAATGAGTCAACTGATCTTCGTACTATTTTATATGTGCGATGATACTTAACTGCAATTTTGTTGTTCATCTTGTACATGTAGCCTGTGAGACATCGAAAGGAGGTTACGCAGTAATGTCGGATAATAATGTTTGATACCTCTATTAAGTTGTTTTGTGGGGCGTAGAATCCATTTCAATGTCTTTTTTTTTTCAATTAAATGTCACGTAATTTCCATGTAAATAACAACTTAATTATACTAAAACAACTGAAAGTACATTTCTTCAGTTAGAACATGGACCTACAATTCACTGGTTATGAATGTATACTCCTACTCCTAATGACTTTGTATGAAATAGTGTAAGTAAGACATGTAAAAGGGATTGGGAGTGTTCAAACATGACGTTGAATTAAACGAGAATCAACCCTTTCATCGAAAATGGGTTTGAATCGCTTACTTACGGTTGGGTGGGTGGTTTGATTGTTTATTTAACGTGACTCTTAATAAGCATGATAAGTTTGGATGATTGCGGGAAAATCATAGAAGCATATTTATTTAGTATAAGTTTGAGATAAATCGGCCAAAGAAAAAGGAAGTTATGAATTTTTGGAAGTTGGGATCACTAGTGATAAGGCGACCTTTGCATTGATAATGTGGTCATGATATGTGATGTCATATGGAGAACTTTCCCATTTGTTTTACATTACTCAAAGTATCCCTTGTCGTAACTCTTCTCCTGAAAAAAATGTTACCCATAATGAATCACGGACAAAATGTCTGTTCTGTCATTAAAATGGGCAAAGGGATATTTTGGGATATTTTTGAACATAAAAAAGGGTTCTCGATCTCCATAATATGACATCACATTTAATGACCGCAATGCCAAAATGAGATTCCGATTATCATTAGTGATCTCAGCTTTTAAAAGTCCTTAAATTTCTATATATTCTTGTTTTTTGTTTTTTGTTTTATTTTTGTTTTATTTTGAAAGAGTTTTCTCAAATTTTCAATATTCTCCCATGATTTGCTAATTCTTCTCAATTCAAATTTCCATAATTATGTTCATCCCCTTTAACCTCTTGTGGCTGAACAGGAAATTCAAAAAGAATAATAAAAAAAAAGGAAAAAGAAAAGATCGAAACATGAAGATAATCACTCTAAATCCCTTTGGTTACATTAGTAGGTTTTACTTTCATTGTTAATGTTTAAAAAAAAAACATGCACTTTCAGTTGCCCAAGTATAATTCAGTTGGTATAGAGCCTATTTACATGGACTTTACGTGATATGTAATTGCCAAAAATAACATCAAATCTGGATTCTACACTCCCAAAACCCCCTAAAATTATCGGACAAAACTCCTTTCGATGTCTCACAGGTTGCATATACAATGACGAACAACACAATTGCAGTCACGTATCTTCGCGCATTTAAAATAGTACGTAGATCAGTTGACACAATCTGCGTAAGCTGTCTTTCGCTACTAAATATTGCCCCGAAGGGGCCCATTTAGATATGCAAATTATGCAAATTTCCCAGTCGATTTTTTTTTTTTTGGCAACAAAGCTGAAATTGTTCGGAGACCACATGGGATCACAAATCAAGAAAAAAAAATTCAACGGAAAAAACTTTTCTAGGTTTAATACAGACTAAATAGGACTGTCAAATAGACTATCTGTGCAGGTGTGATGAACAATCATACGAAATTATTGGCATACAAAATTTAATGAAAAACAAAAATCACGTATCATTCACAGTATGGGTCGAACTCTAACTAAAAAAAGTTAACTGCAGTGCATGTTTTATTGAAAAATCAAAATAGCATAACAGCATAAAGATGAGTAATTACCGTCGCTGTATATGCACTGCATTTGTCGAAAGGCGACATCCACACGATGTCCGCAACCGATCAGCCTTCCTTTATTTGGCTCCATTTCTTTCTGGATCCCAAAACCCGGACCAGGAGCCCACGTTATCCCATCCAACGTAGGATTCGTTTCTTTCACGTTAATTGCTGGGGTCCACGTATACCCCCAGTCATGGCTGATCTTGAAATAGACACCCTTTTCTCGATAAGGTGACGTGCACTTCCCTGGCGTGTGCTGGCAATATCCGAAGAACACGTAGGTCGTGTTTGTGACCTTGTCGATGATCACGGATCCTAGATTAAGCCCGTCTATGACGTCATAATCATCTTCGATTATCCGAGTTGTATTCCAGTGAAGGCCGCCGTCAATGGAGCGGCGCAACGCGATGAATTTCGCCGACTTGTCCGAGCTGGTGTTCTTGCGGGGTGCGGAGAAAGCCAGGAGGTCACCCGTTGGAAGCTTGACAAGGATCGGGGTTCGATACATGTATACCTCTCCCTGGTTATGAGACATCCATAGTTCTTGTTTGTGGATGATGACGGGCGAGAGGGTGTCGCAGGAGTGGAAGCAACAGAGAGAAATGATACCTAGTATCCCTCGAACGAAGTCGGAAGGTTTCATTCTGGCTGCATAAGACTTTGAAGTTGGAGTCGACAGAATCGTGGAAGAAATCAGCAAAAAGAATGACGTTTACGCGCTATAGAAATGATGCTTAGATCTCATCTGTTAAAAGTCGGAAGAAAAATTAAAAATATAAATATGAGAACAAGTAAACATTTCATTATCGTCATCATCACCATAATCATCAACATATCCAATACTTGTCAACATCATCATCATATCCCACACTCATGCAGTAACCTCCTGGGTGTAATGATATTTTGACAAATTCATGCCGTCCACAAATGAGACAGTGGCGAGACGAGAAGGGGGGATGTGGCAAGTGAAAAAAGTGAAATAAGAGACATTTTACGTTATCGGATCTGGAAATCATACCCCTGCCCCTACCGCTCTTGTACAAAAGAACATAGGATATTACAGAAACCATGCAAAAGTGTCGAAATCTTTAATTGGCGATTTCTTTTTGGCCGCACCTACCCCCTAGGTTGGGCTGGTGAAATGGATCATTCCTTCTTCTTGATTGAGGAAAATTTGTCCACCATAACTTAATTGTACCTTAGTTTGCCCCTCCCTTGACCTTTCAATACTGGTGCAACTTCTGCTGTAAAGAGTTGCATTGTTGATAGCTTGCAAATGACAGAAACTACTTGCAGCCACCCTAAGAAAAGTAATTTTGGGTACTCGAAAATACAAACTGGAGGATATTTTCAGCTTCATTACATTTTTTTTTTCCTTTTCGATGTAAATATCAATCACCCCCCATCATGCACGCACACACACAAACACACACACACCCCTTCCTGCATGCATACGCCTTCATCAGATCACGGCGATCATTACATGTAGATCATAATTATTTTCACCATGCCGAGTGGTCTGCAAGCAGAGGCGGCGCTATCAGGGGACATAGTGCCCCCTACTTTTCAAGTACCCCAAAAGTGCCCTTTTTATTTCTGAAAAAAATCCCCTTTTCTCTCTGATAAGTGCCCTTTTCCTTTCTCATAAGTGCCCTTTCCTCCTCTGATAAGTGCCCATTTTTCTCCTTCTGATAAGCCTCCCTTTTAAAATCTTTACTTTTGCTAAGTGCCCCTTTTCCTATTTAATAATCTTGTGCCAATTTCCTCTTCTCATAAGTGCCTCTTTTCACCTCATATATGTGTCCCTTTCCACCTCTGATAAGTGCCCTTTCCTCTCCTCATAAGTGCCCCCTTTTCCCTATATTTCCCACCGTTTCTTATAAAAAGAGCCATACTTAGCTTCAAAGAATCAGTGTGGCTCTACGTACATGATGTATTACAACTAAAATGTAAGGCAGTATAGCTCGAGGCAAGAGAGACACAATGCCCATCCTCCCCCCCCCCCCCCAGCAAAGGATTTCTCATTCCGCTTGCTCGAATGTGCCCATAATTTACACCAAGTAAGGACAATAAAACTCGCTCGCTACACTCACTCGCTCTTATAGTATATAATGAAATCAAGCAGATCGCATAAAGCATGTTGATGTCGATGTAACCCTAAAGAAAATTGACAGGGTTAATGTACGAATTAAAAGATCATTCGACATTCCCCCAAAATTAATTCGCTGTTGTCATTTTCATTATATCGCTGTAAATAATGCACAACCCAGGGACTTCAGCATTAGAAAAAAAATTTTTGCTCGCTCGCACATGAGTCATTAGACCTTTTAACACAACTGCTAATTGGGGAAGCTGAAGCAGTGTCCAGAACCACAATAAAAATGAAGAAGACGATGCTTGATAATGTATTAATTAGACTAGGCCTATATCAATGTCACAAAATGGTCCTTCTTTTTCGCTTTATGTTCACCTCTTGTAGGTGCCCCTTTTTTGCTGGTGCCCCCCCCCCTCCACTTAAAAAGACGCTCTGCCGCCTCTGACTGCAAGCCATTACCCCCCCCCCCCCCCCCCCGCCGCCCACTCCGATTATTATAGCAATTCACTTTTGAGTGACAACACGTACAATATATCGTGCTTCCATATTCATACCAATACTACTGCACTGTCTTCGCGAGGAGTTCGTATTGGCCTTTCATTAAATAAGCCTGGCAAAAAGACTAGCAATGATGTTGAAAAGGGATACGGTGGCGAATAATTAGAGAGCTTTCTCTTCCTCTTTACTCCTATGAGGAAGATGTCATATAGCATCAATGAAAGGGATTGCACTTCAAATGTGCAATCGGAGATTTTCAATTTCTATAACCATACTTCTCTTGCCACATGTTCGTGTAGTCCCATGTAAGCATATCGGTGTACAGCGCTTTTCAATAAAATATTTTGGTGATTCTAAAACTTCATAATACTCTATTATAATCGGCCTACGTACTTAATTAACCTTTCAGAATAAATTGTAGACAGATAGCTTTCAGTGCCATTGTATGACAGACCAACGGGCCTCCCGAACAACGTACACATATTCACACAGTCCTGTAAAAAATAAAATAGGTTTTTATGTTGTGAGTCTGCTTCTATTTCTAATAATTCTATTACACGTATAATAATTTTTTTTTTTAAAGATCAGTAAATCATTGCTTTTTGTTCATAACTTCATGCAACGATTCCTAACTTACACACTGCAGTATAATTATACTAATCAACTTGAACGCGCGTATAATATTACGCATGTTACATGATACATGTACGGTAGCTAACTCTACCAAACGAGATTGCCTCTATATATTGTATACCGTGATGAATAGCCACACGCACGTTACCATATTATTTACCTGTGAGGATGTATGAAACCATGTAAGCTCGAACCTTCCTGCCATTCGTCTCCGTACTGACTTCAGTGCGTGATGTGCTAATTATCAGCCATATTTCTTTGACATGTTGACGAAGATGTAGTAGCTGTCTACTATTTTCCTACACAGAACGCTGTGGATGTAGTGAGCAGTCGACGTCTGTATTGACATTTCGTTAGCGATAGCTCACATGACTTGGCCACGCCCACTTTGCTTTGTCGCCTGCAAGCCGCCATTATTATGTATTTAAGCCTGAATGAACACGTTACGGACTCGACTTTGTTTTGTCAATGATTTACGCGCGAATAGAGTGGTGGGACTTGGGGACAATGCAGTGCCAGTTGTCAATTTAGATCGAATGAATCGGCTCTTTTCTGGGTACTGTTCCTCCCATCAAGCTAGGTAGCTAGATCATAATAATGGTGCGGGCTACCGTGATAGGCGGACCCAGGATTTTCTTGCTGGGGTACAATTCCGGATAATTTCTGATGAACAAAATTAACGCCCCCCCCCCCCCCCCCCAATGCACAAATGACAGTCATCTATGGGATGGTGAAACAGCGCCAAGACAGATGATAATTATAGCTTTTAATTGAGCAGTGCTCTCTCTCTTTCCCACTCTTTCTCTTTCTTAATTGCTCCCATGACTTGTGTAGTGTTTATGATATCACCCCTTGTTTTTTTATTTATTTTTTTATTTTTTAAAATTTTTTTAATACCATATACTTTCTTCTCGTCCTCTCGTATTAAGATTTTCGTACTGGCTTAGCTTCATGCCTTTATACGTAGATTTAGAGAGCTGCTATCTCTCCTCTTATCTCCTTGGCTCTCATCTCTCTCTCTCTCTCTCTCTCCTGCTCCCGACCCCCCGCTCTCTCGCTCTCTCTATCTCTGTTTTTAAGAAGAAAAATCCAACTCTTGACTATCCGTTCCTCTCATCCTTTCCTCTGCATGTGCTATCATATTTTTAAAACTTGTCTCCTCTCTTCTTTTCTTTTCTTATTTCACATCTATGATCAGGGTTGTCTGTTCATAAGTAAAATCATGTTAAACAAATAGCTATTTCAGATACATGTATACAGGAACCTCGTTATAACGAACTCCTGATTATATCGAAACCTTGTTATATCAGGGCTAAAAACACAACAGAATGCAAAGAAGTGGGACCGACAAAATTAACTTGTTATAAAGAGTTTGTTATAACAGTGTTCTTTATAACGAGGTTCCACTGTATTATGTCTACAATGTACATACACAGCTGAACTTTGCCCCCCCCCCCCACACACACACATTCTCTTTCTATTTTCGAATGATATTTGCTATAGCAGTGAGACTTCACCGCAATGATTTTTATTTTTATTTTTTTAGCAGAGCTTCTTTGAAGCTTTCAAGAGCTATAATATGCTCACCACTCCCGTGTATTTTTCCCCACTTGTGTATACACTGTATTAACATTTTAATGATATAAACTTTTGATTTTGATATAAACAGAAAAGGTGAGACTATTTCACAGATTTCAGTTTACATTGTTTTTATGTTTTATAAATCATATTGTCACATAGAAGCGTTCTCCATGCTCCAGACAAAACAAACAATAAAAACATAACACTTTGAAAAGCAATTGTACAGGTACTTCGTACGAACTCGAATATGATTTTTTTTTTTTTTTTTTTTTTTTTTGGTGGTATCATTACAGTATATTGCACCATTCAAACACAAATGAGAACGTTTGTTCTCTATTAAAATTAAATTTATACATCTCTGTACATGTACAGGTATTACAAAATTGTATATCTTTTTCATTATGGTAAAAAGGAAGTCCACTTTGGTGGTTTGAATAAAAGCATACTGTATAACTATTCCATAAAGGACAGCAGTACATCTGATACATCTGAGGGCACATTTATGAGTAATATTTTCTTTGGAGGTAAAGGATACATGTATTAAGAAACTTTGTGTACAAAACATTCGTAGAGTGCCTTGCATGAGACTGTTGTTGCCAGACAAAGTTGGCATGTGGGTATGAACTTTGCCTCTTAAAATTCAATCAATTTCTTTATGATGAAATGGATTTTCTTTGAAATGTAACTGCTCCATTCATTTGTTTCTTTCATTTGAAAGAACTTCATATTTGGGTGGGCTTCCTTTTTACGAAGAAATGCTTTAATCATCAAAATATTTACACATCTCCCGAATTGCAGTAACAAATACAAAGTGTGTCACATTCAAGAATATCTTACAGGTAAACCAAATAGACTTTGCCTTGGGTGACATCATATGAACAGCTCGATTACAGAGCATTAAATATGGTTAATCAAAAACATATACAAATATATTTATGGGTGTGCAACTTTGCATTACAGTGTACAGCATCACAATACATACTTTCAGATCACTAATGCGTTTTCAGAGCAAATTTCCACGTTGAACTGATCATGTATTAAATGCACTTTGGTGAAATTACAGAAATTTCTGGAAAATCATGTGCCTGAAAAAAGATCTTCAAAGAAAAAAACATAGGGATTGGTACTAGTAAGTTCATCAAATATCTTTGATATTCACAGAATATCACACATTCAGATAGTTACTGATTTATTTCAGTAAGACAAACATTCAAATTACTCTTTGTAGTTCTAGCTTGCAGCGGATAAGGGTCTTTCACCTGAAAGAAAGCAGGTTTTCATACTTCCCGAGACTATATCTCTTTAAAATTGTACATCTCCAGAGAAAAATCATTCTTTGATGCAATCGTTTCAAGAAATATAAGAATGTATCAAATTATACATGATATTTTAGATAATGATATTACTCTGCAGAATTACTAATTAGAATAGCTTCAATGTAATGTTTAGTTTTGGTATGCCCTCTAAAACTTTTCGTCAGATTAATTGGATTTTTGTTGATAAATAGCAAGATAACAGCAATACAAAGATGCTGTGAAGATTTCACGTCCTAAAGTGGCATATTAAACAAATGAGAGGCAAACAATAATTTAGGTGCCGGGTCAGGGATATAAACTCCCAACAACTTCAGCATGCACTATACACCATACATGCATTCAAAACCTACACACAGTAGCACACAAGTTATCTCTGTGCGAAGCCTCAAGATTGTTTTGCAGGGAGCTGTCGGGTGGAATGGTCCAAGTGTAGGGCTTTGTGATTTAGCGTTCCTTGCATATATTTACTGTAAAATTCACCAGAAAATCTTAGATGGAATACCAAATAATCTCAAACATCTTTTCATACATGGAAAACAACATGAGACTATATTTTAACACGTTTCTTTCCCATTTCCTTTTTGCTACCAAAACTGTACATGCGCTTTAAATCTAAGTACATTAATCTATTACTAATATTTGTGCTAAATAGTTGCCAATCTTCTTTCAAAAATGTGTGCTTCCTGGATCTTTTGACCACTAAATAATGACATAGTACTACAAAAACTGTTTGTCTACAGAGACAGTTAAGATTCTGACCTTGGAAGAAAGCAAGAAGAAAGGCCAACCAATTCGTTAATAAATTTTTGAAATAAACAGCTCATACTTCTCTAATACATGTATCTAGATATTTTCATGACAACTGCTAGGGTATTTTGGGATTGGTGGCTTAAATAGTAGATACTATTAAAAGATACATTGAAAATCAGCTGCTGAATTAGAAACTCTTACATTTGATTTCTTACAGTCAATAGTGTCATCGTGGACATACACCAGTGAAATTTTAAAAAGAGAAAAAAGATAAGAGATAAAATACTGAAAGGCTTCATTTGGCATTGCTTTTAAGAATCAGGCTCACAAGGTCATCGCTACAGAAAGGTAGTAAAAGCATAAGTCAAAGACTACAGATTAAGTTGGATTTTCACAAATGAAACAGAATTGTAATTATCCTTCTCATACACCAAGCCAATGTGGTTTTCATCAATGTATGTAAGACATGAATATGCACTATCCTTCTCATAAATATTCATGAGATTTGGATATGTATTACCAGCGTCCAAGCTCCAGTGAAGCGTGAGATTGACACGAGATGCAGAATTGAAAGCATTACTGAAAAACAGGATTTCATTGTCGTTGAAGTTCAAGACCGAGCCGCAGACGTTGGGGTCGATCAACTCTTCTTTCATTCTCATAGTCGTCATTGGGAATGTCTTACCGCCATCAAAGCTTAGAGCTTGGATGCGGCACTTGCAGTGATAGCTGTAGGTATTCCTTACGTTGGCTAGGATGGTTCCATTTTGCAATTCCACGATCTGAGTAATCATCACATAAAGAATAATGATAACAATAATATTAATGATAAAATGAATAACCAATTTTATATAGCACCTTTTCAAAATGGTTTACAACGGATTACCTAGATTACAAAATATGTAACATTTAGGCATACCAGGGGGGTGTTTCATAAAGCGGTTCGTAAAGTTACACATGACGTTACGAATGACTTAAATATGACAAGCCAAATGGGATGCTTACCGGTAATCATTGTTAACTGTATCAACTAAAGTTGAACTGTGCAGATGTAGATTAGCATTCTTTTTATAACAAACATTTTTTAATGCCAAGTATATTTTTTGCCATAATTTAAATGAGGTTATTGGAAATAAAGTCACACTTTGTTTGAAACATCAGGAAAAATTTTGGGCATCCTATCTGGCACTTCATATTCAAGTCCTTCGCAAAGTTATGCGTAACTTTACAAACAGCTTTATGAAACACCCCCCAGGTACCTATTAGCACCTGGGTGGGGGTGGCAAATGTGGATTAATGTCTTGCCAAAGGATGTTAGTCCCAGGCAGGGATTCAATTCTAAACCATAACCTTTCGATTGAAAGTCAAGAGAATGAAACGCAGTATCACCTCACTTCCACAATGAGGCAAAACAAATTAGTACAAAAGACAGGTTCCACAATGAATTCCCAGAGGACAATTGCTCTGCAGTCAATATCCTGAAGGTAGTACTCTAATCAAACTCCTATCTCCAACCCTGGACCAAACACCAGACCTACCCCCCAACCCTTCCCTAAAAGCTAATTGCAACCCTGACCCTTTATCTTTATCGAAATAAAGGCTAGGGCACATGTCACCAGAGCATATGGGTGGTTGGGTCAGCCAATAAAACTGGCCTTCATACAGATTGCCACTGAAAATATTTGACAAAGACAGCTTAGGTTGCTTAGCGAAACGTGATGGCCCATGAAAACGCGGGAAAGACGTGATTTATGACCAATTATTCAAACTCAAAGTTTTATTCTCTATAGGCAGAACCAAAATGTTAGGATGTAGAATTAGTATTTACCTATTTGAACACTTTGAAGCAAAATAATACAGTACCTATCAAAACTTTGATTTAGATATGTCTGATTCTAATTCTAGAAGCACATACAAAACAAGCAATCTTCCTTTTTGCGTCTTTCCTGCGTCTCTATGTGCTATTGCGTTTTGCTATAAAGCTACCTTGAAGGCCAAGTCCTCACTAATATCAAGTTGATTTGAATAAAAAGAGTAAAATTAAACAAGCATAACAGTGAAAATTTTATCAAAATCGGATGTAAAATAAGAAAGTTACAGCATTTTGAAGTTTTGCATTATTTCTTGAAACAGTGATATGCATAACATGGGCAGTATGCAAATGAGTGAAGCGATGATGTCAAACACTCACTTTTCCCTATGTATTTTATTATATGAAACATCATATATTTCAATTTTTTGCTTCAATAATGTAAAACATGGTTTGACTCCTTATGGAACATGTAAAATCATCACTATTGTAACTTATTTTGATACAAGTAAGAGATTCTTCATTATCACATCCATAAAAATGGATATAACAAAATACATAAGGAAAAGTGAGTGTGTGACACATCGGTTCACTCATTTGTTATGCATATAACTGTTTCATGAAATAATGCAAAACTTCAAAATGCTGTAACTTTTTTATTTTACATCCGATTTCAGTGAAATTTTCACTGTTATGCTTGTTTAATTTTACTCTATTCAATCAACTTGATATTAGTGTGGACTTGGCCTTTAACATAGATGCAATCGAAAGTGGTATACTTAAAATTCAAAATATATCTGCATGTTTTAAGAAAATAATTGGGATATCAAATGTTGATTATTAAATGATTATTAAATGAAACAAAACAAAACAAAACAAATCACTAAAGATACTGTATTCATTATAAGAATACAAATTGTGAATAACTGTCACTTCTCATCTGCCAAGTGAGCTACATGTAACTTAGTAGTGAGATATGTGCTGATTGTCAGCTATCTGAATTTTTTTAGACAAGTATTTTACCTGTACTTCACCCGGTACAAAATCCCCCGTTTTCTTGGTCTGTCCATATGGAAGGCCAGCAAGTGCTGTATTTAGATACCAAATTATACCACCATCTGCGGTTAAGACAAAAACAAAGTCAATTAATACTACTTTCTTTCAAAGTGTCATGACATTAGTTCAGCTCCCATTGATATGTGGGGTAACCTCGCTAGTCATAAGGACCGCTATTCACAAGGACCACTATTCACAAGGACCACTTATTCATAAGGACCACTATCCATAACACGTGACTAAATGAATAGCGGTCCTTCTAAATAGCGAGCAAACCATGTAGACAAATTACCTCATGAGGACCTCCCTTTGTAAGGACCACTATTCATAACGCGTGTTAAATGAATAGCGATTTTCTATGAAAAGCGGTCCTTATGAATAGCGAGCGGACCCGTGATATGTTTACACAAACGCATACCTGTATGGGCTAAAAGTAGAAGGACCTGTTGTTAAGAATGCAGTCCAGTGACAAAGGTGAATTTATGTAGTAGAGTGAATATAATTATCAAGGGAATTAGGGAAATGAACGGTTATAATTCACAAAATCTCCAGGAGAATCTCACAAATCGATCAAATAAACTGCATGCTGCTTGACTCAACCCTTTCGAGACAATTGACCACATTTTGTGGTTTGGCCCAATAACTTCTGATTTAGAGCCTTAAAAAATATACCAGATGCATGAGTGGAAAGAGCAAAAATTTCTGCACATACTGTGTCCATTTTTGTTGTATGATCATATTGCGTTCGATGCCAGGAATTTTAAAAAGGAGAATAAGCTTGAACATCCTTAAATTGGCAACACATTGAGAGGTTCAAAATCATTGTTTTTTTTTGTCCAAATTGGCAACTTTTTCAACTTTTCGACAAAGTTCCTAATCATGTATATTATTTTCAAGACATTACATCTTACTAGAACCACGTAGCACTAAAAGAAAAATATTATTGTTGCTAATTTGCAGAACAAAATGTGATCAATTGAGCTCTTAAATAATTCCTGTCCTGAAAGGGTTAAACTGGAAGAAATCCATTAATCTTAAATACTTACCATCACTATGAAGGCATAACATTGATCGTTCCTCTACCGCATTGGTGTGTCCGCAAGTCACCAGTCTGCCCTTATGTGGAGGGTAATTTTTCTGGATCCCATAACCTGGTCCTGGATCGAAATGTAGGTCCAAGAGCAGTGGGTTCTTCTCTCCTAGATTGACGGGATCGGACCAGGTATAACCGAAGTTAGAACTGCTCACCAAGAAAACTCCAGTCGGTTTTTCTCCAGTGCCATTGCAAACTGAATGAACGCAGAAAGTGTGAAGTAAAATTGTATTGTTTGTCATACTGTCAACCATCACTGTACCCAGATTAAGTCCATCAGGAACTTTGTAATCGTTGAGAATAAAGGTATTTGGTCCCCATGACTGGCCGCCGTTCGAAGAGCGGCGCATGGCAATAAACTTCGCGCCAGCATCGGCAGCGCTGTATTTCCGTGCTTCGCTGAACGCGAGTAGGTCACCATTCGGCACTTGTATGATAATGGGAATTCGATACGTCGAAACTTCCCCTTCTGCTGATGATTTCCATATCAGTTGCTCTTCTAACACAAATGGATTTATGGAGTAGGTAGCTGAGAATAATATGCTAAAGCAAGTGAATACATGTAGCACATTCTGTGGAACTAACGGCTTTGCCATGATTTTCATCGGTGAAATCATAGCTGTGTACAAAAATAAGGAAGCGTTAGCGTGATGGTAATCATGTGACATGGTAAACGATGATGCAAAGGTCAGGTGCTCTTTTACAACCTAATCTCCACACGTAATCACTTCAACGTCCCCCGGCACTCCATTGTAGTCTGCAATAACAGACTCTATTCTTCACTTTCAAAAAAACAATTTGTCGAGTCATGTTTACATGTAAGTGTGAACACTGGTAATCTCCTGTAGTTGAATATTTTCAAACTCTCAGGCATAACGAGTTATCATTTAAAATGTTAAAAGAAACATTCGCATTTAGGAAACACATATGGGGGCCAGGGATGGGAATGGTTCCATGACATCTGCTCCTGCGATAATTGCTCCGGTCTAACTTTGCCATGTTAATCCTAAACCTAAACCTAACCCTAACCCTAATTCTACATGTAATACTAATCTTCATATTGTCCTTAACAAAAAACCAAATCATGACCTTGACCACAACCTTTGACCTTTCGAGATATGGACGGAGGAGCAAATGTCGCAGGAGCAAATGTCGTGTCACCGATGGGAATAACCCTGATCTCTATCTTTTCTCTTTAATGTTTTAACCACTGGTTATTTTAATGTCCCAAATACATTTCTCATTCGAATATTTTTCACTTTTTTAATTTAACTTCTTTTTTTTCTTCTTTTTTTTTTTTGAAGGGGGGGGGGGCTGCTATTTCAACACTTCAAAATCAAGATATTAAAACTATACTGCAAATTTGAACATCCAAGTACATCCAGAGCTTCCAGTGTTATCAATGTGATCTGTTACATATTTAAATCATGGGTTTTGTTTGTTTTTTGTTTTGTTTTGGGGCATTTTACATTTACTTCTGTATGAAAGTGTCACTTTAAAAAACTTGAATAGAAACCACAGTACAACTTACAGAAAAGACATCTGAAAATTAGGGGTTGGCAGAAACAGTTTATTTCAGGACTGCATAGATACATAATATTTATCATACTTGAAGATTATGCATGCACTGCAACAAAAGATGTATACATGTACTATAATTTCACTAAATAGACTACATGTACATGCAAATGCAAGCTATTCTATTCTATTGCACAAAAAGTCATAGACCAGCCTTCATAAAAGTGAGCTTTCTCATTCTCTTTATGTCAGTAGGGAAGATTATAGAAGATATGTCCCCTGAAAGGGATTGCTCCTCAAAGAAGCGCCCTCATTTTCAAAATATTGCAAGAAACGCCGAAATGTTCGGGCCAAAGTTTCATGCCACATCTTTGCGTAGTTCCATGTACACATTTCTGTGTGCAGTGCATGTGACTCGCAGCAGGATTGAATCGATTTCTGCTCATTTGATGATTCCAAAACCTTGCAGCATACACCAATTCTAATGTACATGTACTATATAATCACCCTTTCCCAGTTGCTTCCAGGCAATAATTCCAGACAGTGTAATTGCATGACCCAAACTCAAACCTTATCTTTTAAACCTGACAAAGTGAAAAGAGTTTGTCCTCTGATTTTTGGAGCGCCACATGTCACCCTCTTTCTCCGGTGAAACTTACCATTGTCTGTAATTTAATGTAACAGGAAAAAAAATGTCACCATGAAATCTATTTCTGAAATTCATGACATTTCATGTATTCAGTTTGTTACATAATGACAGTAATTTGATTTGTAAGGTGCTCCATGAAACAGAGGGCAGGTTAAGTTAGACTTAACTAAGTTGGCTTTTATGAAAACAGGTCATAGTACTGAATAAAATAATTTTGTACCATAAGACATAAAAGACCAAAGTAAATTGTCACATAAAATTGTTTTACAAAAAGTCCTGTCATATCAGAAATGTTTTGTTTTTAAAAATTGGCAGTCTTCACATACATAATTGATACCTCAGATAACAAATATCAACGATCCACATTTTGTTGGTAATTGGTTTACTGCCGAGTTGTGTTTATACCCAGTTCACCAAATTATTCTGAGGACAAGAGAAATGGGTTACAGAATGGTTACTTAAGTATTTGTTCCTACAAAGGTGGAACACCACATCACAAATGCCCTCACTGCAAAAACAACTTTACTGGAATCGGTCACAACTTTTAAAGAGGTAATATTTTGGGAGGGTTTTTTTTTATATGATGCATGTATCTACTGTACATCTCATTTCATTTGGCCATGAGGGCATTTTGCTGAGGCGGTTTACTGTCTCTGTAGGAAAAATGCGTAGACCGTACATACATGTCATACACAAGTTTCATGAAATGTAAAATTTTGATAAGAATTCAAATAACTGAAACCCTAACACCAAAATAAGTAGCAGTATTCAGTAGGCCTATACCTTCAATTGAGAAATACATATCCATCACAAGGCTGTAAAAATTCTGGAAGATAACTGGTAGACATATTTGTTTTTACTTGTATGACAAATATTTGTTCTGAAAACGGCAGGAATATGACAAATATTCTACATTTCTTTCCAGTTGCACTGAATACACAAAAAGCATTAATATTTCTTTTGTTATGAACTTAAAGAATAGGAGAATAATATTCCATTCTGCAGTAAAAAAAAAATACATGTAAGCCTAAAAGTTATTTGAGACCTGAGAAAAATATGAACATTCTTTGAAAACATGTGATAACATGAAATTCTCTATTTCTTATCAGTAATATCTTTAAAGGGTTAAGGCCATTATTAACTGTGCATGTCCTAACCTCCAAAGCCAAAGACAAATAGATTGTGTGCATACTAAACAGTAAGCCCACACACTGCAAATATTTACCCCGTTTCTAATATTACAAATTTGCATATACATGTATTTTTATTGTTTGCATATGAAGTTCAAAATTCCAAATCTATACAGGGTGTCTCAAAAAAATGCCATGAGATTTTGATTGATAATATTAATATCTTTAAAAGTACTTTCAGTAAAGTAATTTTACTGATGATGAATGAGTACTTTTTAAAGATGTTATCAATCATAATCTTGTTGCATTTTTTTTAGACACCTCGTATATGCTGTGGGCAACACTTAGAATACATGGGGCAAAGGGCAATTCACCTCTGGGCCCCGTTTCATAAAACTTATTATCAATAACAAGTTACAATGATTGTTATAAGCTACTGAAATCCTTGAATCTGATTGCCTGAGAGCGAATTAAACATAGAAATAAGGAAGTTGTTATTGAAAACCAGTTTTATGAAATGGGGCCCTGTCCTGATCTAATACAATTCACTACTAGTACTAGTAATTTAGGCCTTTAAAATTTCCTGATCTGCTATAACATGTCTTCATATGTACTTCACAACAAGCTTTGCTTCACTTCACATGTTTACCCTTTCATGACAAGAATTATTCAAGGGCTAAATTGATCACATTTTGTGCTTCAAATTAGCACAATAATATTTTTCTTTTAATGCTACATGGTTCTAATAAAATGTAATATCTTTGAAAACAACATACATGGTTAGGAACTTTGACGAAAAGTTGAAAAAAATTGCCAATTTTGATTAAAAACATAGTGATTTGAAAATCTCAATGTGTTGCCAATTTAAGGATTTAAAAGCTTATTCTCCTTTTTAACATTCCTTGCATCACACGCAATATGGTCATGCAACAAAACTGGACACAGTGTGCGCAGAACTTTTTGCTCTTCCTACTAATGCATCTTGCATATTTTTTAGGGCTCTGATTCAAAAGATATTGAGCCAAACCAGAAACTGTGGTCAATTGTCCTTAAAGGGTCAATTAACACATAACAATTGTAATGAAAGTTACACATAGTGCAAAACTATTGACTTCAAGGAGCATAAGAATACAGATTGCAAGCCACCACCAGAAAGAACTATGAAACAGGTTTAAATAAATGAGTTACATGTACACTTGTGATATATTTTTAAATAAACAGGAGTTAAAGTCTACAACAAATAGAAAATCAATTTTCATTCATGAGATGGAAAACCCATTTACTCATGTGAAAGATGCTGCATTCCATTCAACTTGGCTCTACCTCCTTGAATAGAACAGTTGCATCTTTCACATCATGAAATAGTTTTTACCATCTCAATCATAACCACTGGATATTTGTCTACTATATACTGAACTCTAGATCCACATACATTGCTCCAAATTATGAATCGTCTACATATATTGTTCTGGTATAAAACAATATAACTACTAGCAGCCTAATTCTTCATGCCATTACCAAGGTGAACACATTCGCTACCATTTACCCTAGTATGGAGTCCGAGCCCCACACTTGTATAACAATAACTTCTGTCAAATAATATTCAATGGAATAACATGTCTTTCACATTTCATCTGGAACTTGATTACAAAAATGACTCGATTCCCACATGCATTCTTTGGCTTAGTGCAGTTTGTAAAAAAAATGAATAATCAAAATAAAAAGATCATCAAATGATCAATACATGTACAATCAATAGAAAACAAACTGCTAGATCAGTAAGAGTTGGGGGAAATCAGCTACATGAAATGCTATAAACTTTAATACAAAATTCATGAATATTATCCAACTTCTATGTGGATCCCAAGTTGACATATTGATCATGCTTGCAGTATTTGTTTTGCAAAGTGAATTATTATCCCAAATTATACTTATGCATATGAGAAGTACCACATCAGTCACATTAAAGCATTTCCAAATTAAGATTCCCAAATTAAGATTCCCACTCGATTTTTGATGCTGATTTCTCCCTATTATTCATAAATAAAATTTTTATTATACTTAGATCTTTGACAAGTCATCTGTTTTACTGATATTTCGGCTTTTCTCCAAATACATTGGCCCATATTCTCGAAAGGTGCCTAACTTTAAGCCCCCGCCTAAGTGTGTAGATTTAGGCTACTGAATTATGGAGAGCCAAATGTCACCCACTTTTAATCCTACAAAATCACCATTGACTCCCTCTAGTTCTGGAAGTACATGCAAATACAAAAACCTCATGACAGAATTGATTTCTGATGCTCACTTCATGTCAGAAAATAATTTGGTTTCTTTATTATGTTACATAAATATAGTAATTTATAAGGGACTTACGGGTTGACAAATGGCCTTCATAAATCAGCCACTTTCGAGAATACGGGCGATTGTTTTTACACACTGCTCTTGGTATATTCATATGTAACTAACATAAGATTATTGATTAATCAAGTATTCCTGAGAAGTTTAAACTGGCACTGGATATTATTCAATTAAGGCATTATAAAGTTAATATGAACACTTCTCTAGGCAGTTTTTATATATTCACTCACTCAAGGATTCAACTGAATTTTCAAGAATGAAATGTATTTGATATCATTCTTTTCATACACCAAACCAATATGATTTTCATCAATTGTCGTCAGGCACGAATAAGCACTTCCCGCTGGGTGAATCATCAGAAAATGAGGATACGTCTCTCCGGAGTCCGTACTCCAGTGGAGCGTCAGGTTTATGCGGCTCTTCGCGTTGAAGGGGTTACTGAAGAAGATGGTGCCGTTGTAGTTGAGCAGCGAGCCACAGACCCGCGGGTCGATGAGTTCTTCTTTGAACGTGACGTGAGGCAAGGGGAAGGTGTCTCCACCATCAAAGCTTAAAGCCTGGATACGACAGTCGCAGTGAAAGGAGCGCTGGTTGCGAGAGTTGATCAACAATGTACCATTCTTCAGTTCGATAACCTGTGCACAACATGATAAAATATAATTGGGTATGATAGGTTCAGGATGGATTTATGTAAAATGGTTTGATAAATCATCACATTTTTAAATAGTTGAACATACAGTTTTTCACCTGTTTTCAATTACAATTACATTAGATGTATTTTGGCTAAACTTCACAAGTGCACAAATCAAGAAAACTTATGTGAAAAAAAAATTATCCATGCAAAAATATTGTATATTTTACAAATGTTTTGATCAAGGGCGTAAACAGGTGGGGGACAGGGGGGACATGCCCCCCCACTTTTAAAAGTGGGGGGGGGGGGACATCATATCATTTGTCCCCCCCCCCTCACTTTTTGGGTTCAAACCCATTACTAAAAACCTGAAAAGCACTTCCATCTTGTTCTTTTGCATGCCTTGAGTTTGAGAAATACTCAAATGTAAATGTTCAACCGCCCTTGTTGACATTTGTTGCCTTGTTGAAATCATCGCAATCCTCTTCCCTCGCCATGCAGCACTGCCATGGCGCGGCGCGCCGTTCAATCGAGTTGCAAATTTTATTCTAGATCTCGCCTATAGCCGGCTGCCGCACCAGGCCTGAGGGGGGCCTGGGCCTAATTATAGGCCTTGCGCAGCGCTATCGGGTGCAGTCCTGCCTACGCAGCATAAGCTTAGCGCAAGCTTAGCCTTACGGTAAGCTTGCGCTAAGCTATGCTGCATGTGCTGCTTACGTACGTTACGTAGTGTACGTATACATACATGTATGTTTGTACGTATCCAGGCTAGGCTGAGACATCACTCGTAGGCAGATTTTCGGGAAGTTCTGAAGTTCCGGGGTAATTACCTCGCTGTAATTTTTTATTTATATCGAAACCTTGCTCTATCAGAGTAACAACATTTCAACAAGGTTATATGAAATTTGTGATTGCAAAATTCCCTTCTACTTATGAGAGCTTGTAATATTACTGCTCGTTATAATGAGAATCCACTGCATAAGCTTTTAACATGATACAATTGGCTTGATTTCTGCTACACAGTGCATTAAAAGGCCTATTTTCAATGGCAAAACTTCAAAAAGTCCCTACCGTGGGAGGGAGGGCATCCCCCTTCCACACCTCCCTCACTCAGTGTCCCCGCCACTTTTCAGAAGCTGTTGACGCCCTTGGTTTTGATTCATATGTCAATTTGCAGAGTTTTTTGTTTGTTTACCTGTACTTCTCCTGGTTCAAAGTCACCAGTCTTCATCGTGCCTGTTTGTGGCATGTTCAGTATCCCTGAATTCATCCACCAAGTCATTCCTTTATCTATAAATATAACAAACAATTGGAAATATAGCGAAATATCTATGAGCTAAGACTGGTAATAGATGTGCATTACTATGTTACACAATCCAGATCTGTTTATTTTAACAAAAAAAATCACTTCTAGTATTGACATGAAAGGTACAAAATATGCTAAGCCAAAAGTAAAGCACTTGATTAAAAACATACTATCAATTTGAGGAGAAACATTCAAGAAAGCAACATGCAAATATCTGATGCTGTGATTGTTAAAAAACAAAATTAACAAAGAAAAATTTAGACAGAAATAGCCGTCCAGCATGGGGAATTCATCAACTTTACCATATAGACAAATGTTGTTTCCATTAAAGAATTCCTAATACCAGACAGTTAATTCCGTCTAATAAAGTAGAATTAAGCAATCACATGTTTACCTATGAAGTAAATATCAGAAATTTATTTCCTGCACTTATTATGGAGCTGTCACATGCAATGGAAGTTCATAATCATTAAACAATAATAAAAACACATATCCAGTGTTTTCAAAATATATGTAGATCTAGTAGACGTCATTTGATAGATATTTTGACAAGACAACATGATGCAAATTGATTTAGGGCTCCTTACCCGATACAATCAATGAACAAAGTGAAATCCTAATTAATAAAACTGTTAATCTTGATATTGTACCATTGCAAATGCAGGGGAGTATCAAAGGCATGGGTGTGGCACCTCTCATAAAATTTATTGTCAACAGATTTGCAAATTGTAGGTAACACACGTTTTTACACCATTCTTTACCTGCAAGTTTCTCTGCAATGCAAAACAATGCAAACTGCAAAACAATTGAAGTACTTCTCTCAGAAAATTGATTATTAATGGACATCAAGCTTGTCTATCTTCTTTTTTTACTTTTGTTTGCAAAGTTCAAAGGATTTTTTTTTTAAATTCCATAATGGTTGGAACATTTTTTTTGTTTGTAAATCCTTATGTTCACAAATTTTAAAACCAAGGACACTTTTGTACCAACTGTTGTTATTTGTTGGAAATTTTGCTTTTGTGTCGGCAAATTTTGTTTGGAATCCATCCCCACCCATCTTCTTTCAAACTGTTCCAGCAATCACATGGTTAAAGGTACAAAGAAGGACCAATCCTCATAACTTTGAAAGGGTTGGAATATACACCTGGTCAAGAATAGACTTTAGACAGGATATTATACGTTTAAACTAAAACAATACACAAATTTATTTAGAGAAATCTGGAACTAAAACCATAGCTAGACAGCCTTCCCCAAAGTCACCCTAGCTCATTTCATCTTACTCCCATACAGCAGTGTTCAGTCATAACCTTAATAGTGCAATATCTTAGTGTGTTAACATTATGTGATAGTACAACAGTGTAGCAATGCAAACCCTTAACTTTACCATCACTAACAAGGCAGAAAAGGCCTGTACGTCCTTGCCCACATGTCACCAGTCTCCCTTTGTTTGGGGCATACATCTTTTGGATGCCGTATCCTGGTCCAGGATTGTAATGGATGTTTCTAAGAAGCGGGTTCCTGTCGGCTAGATTTACAGGCTTGGACCAAGAATATCCCCAGTCAAAACTCGTCGCCATGTAAATTCCAGCCGGTTTTTCGCCTGTCCCATTAACACAAACAGTGCTGGAATGAATGCAGAATGTGTGGATTAGAATCAGTTTATTCTCCTCGTGTTCAATCATGACTGTCCCAAGATTGGTTCCATCAGAGACCAAATAGTCATTGAGGATGAATGCACTGGGACCCCATGTGTCGCCGCCATCACTTGAGCGGCGCATCGCGATAAACTTCGCCCCAGCGTCGGCTCCACTGTACTTCCGTGCTTCGCTGAAAGCCAGCAAATCTCCCGTGGGAACTTGGATGAGGAGCGGGATGCGGAACTCCGCGACTTCGCCTTGTCCATTCTTTTCCCACAGTATTCTCTCTTTTATGACGTGGGGTTTGAGTGAGGAAACCGAAAGGATACATGTTGATAACAAAACCAAGAGCACAAAGTAGAGGACTGTGATCAGAACTGGATCTAATAATTCACCATCATTGCTTTGTTCTTCCTACTGCAGACTCTGTTCATTGCTTGATTGGATGCCCATCTAACTCACAGAGGTAATTCAAGAAGTAAGTGGACCTAGTTCTTATTTATGAACAGAGTCTGGAATCGGGAACTGTGCTACCACAATGCCAGCGGTTAAATGCCCAATACTCGACTGCGACTACTCGACACCTGACCTGGATGCCTCCATTGTGGCCGCCCTGCTCACGACCCACAGCACAATCCACGCCTCTGGGTCTGCTGCGGTCGCTAAGGTCGAGAAAGTCAAGAGGCCTACCATAGCTGCTGCTGGCACAAGTGAAGACTGGGCCTACTTCACCTCACGATGGTCCGACTATGTGGAAGCCACCAAGATAGACGGCAAGGACAGGGTTGTGCAGTTGCTGGAATGCTGCGATGAGCCCCTTCGCAAGGACCTTACAAGATCCGCTGGTGGTAGCCTCACCTCAAAGTCCGAAGTAGCAGTGCTGGCAGCCATCAAGAAGCTTGCCGTACGTGAAGAGAACACTATGGTTGCTCGCGTGGCACTCCACAACATGCGTCAAGACCGAGACGAAACAGTACGTAGTTTTGGAGCCCGTCTACGAGGTCAAGCTGGCATCTGTAAATTTATTGTCAAGTGCCCCAACTGCTCCACTGATGTCAACTACACAGATGAGATATTGCGGGATGCCCTGAGCAGGGGAATTGCTGACCCTGAAATCCAGCTTGACCTTTTGGGGACAAGAACCAGGACATGAGCTTAGAGGATATCTTCCAGTTCATCGAGGCGAAGGAAGCAGGCAAGCGCTCTGCGTCGTCCCTACTAGACGCTCACACTGTGAACTCAGCCAGCAGCTCATACCGGAAGACCAAGCAGACAAATGTCAGGGAGAAACAGGACTCATGTGCCTACTGTGGCAAGAAGGGACATGGACGGAGTGCCCCCGCTCACATCCGTAAGACACAGTGTGACGCCTATGGACACAAATGCAGGCACTGTGACAGACTTCACCACATGGAGGATGTGTGCCGCAGCAAGGACAAACCACGACGTTCACCTGCAACAACCCCAGATGGACACGAGAATGCTGCCTTTGATTCCTTCTGCTCCGTCCATGGCTTTGATCGCTCATGTGGTGGCCATGGCGTTGCCCTTGATCATCATGTGTATGACAGCCTCTCACGGGCATGGGTCAGGAGAAAGTCTTCCCCCCAACCCTTCATAGATGTGACTGTTCGGACTGTTCCTAGTGACTATGAAGCTCTAGGGTTTAGCCTCTCTTCCCCATCGCTGCCTCACTCCATCCCCGCTATGGCTGATACTGGATGCCAGAGCTGCCTGGCTGGCATGAAGGTTATTCGCCGCCTTGGTTTACGCCAGCAGGACCTCATCCCTGTCAACATGAAGATGCGCACTGCTACTAAAGGGGGTGTCAGGATTCTAGGCGCTATTCCGCTCCGTTTGTCAGGTGAGGGTTCCCTCGGTCGCACTGTCGAGGCAAGACAGATGACGTACGTCACCGACAGCTCCGATCACCTCTTCCTCAGCAAGGAAGCCTGCGTTGACCTGGGAATCATCTCAGACAGTTTCCCACGACTTGGCGACACACAGGAAGCATGCCTGGTTGACACTGCTGCAGCCCTCAAGGGAGTCCCTGCGGAGAAAACCTGTGCCTGCCCTCGACGTCAGAGGCCCCCACCACCTCCCACCGTGCTGCCTTTCCCTGCAATTGAGGCCAGCCGTGAAAAGTTGCAGCAATATCTCCTTGACTATTACAAGAGCAGCACATTCAACACCTGTGAACACCAGCCCCTGCCTCTCATGGACGGCCCCCCGATGCACCTAATGGTCGACCCAGAAGCAGAACCTGTTGCACGTCACACACCCGTGCCTGTGCCACTACACTGGCGAGATGCGGTCAAGGCTGGATTGGATCACGATGTTCAGCTGGGTGTGCTTGAACCCGTGCCCGTCGGCGAGCCGGTCACCTGGTGTCATAGGATGGTGGTGTGTGCTAAGAAGGATGGCAAACCAAGGCGGACTGTTGACTTCCAGGCCCTAAACGCCCATGCTACGAGAGAGACACACCACACCCAGTCCCCTTTTCTACAAGCCAGGTCGGTGCCACAAGGCAAAAAGAAAACTGTCTGTGATGCATGGAATGGATATCACAGTGTCCCCATCTGCCAGGAGGATCGCCATCTCACAACGTTCATCACGCCCTGGGGAAGGTACCGCTACAAGACCGCACCTCAGGGATACATTGCCTCTGGCGATGGCTATACAAGGCGCTATGATGAGATCGTGTCGGCCATCCCAAACAAGACGAAATGTGTGGATGACGTCCTACTTTGGTCAGACACAATGACTGACAGCTTCTTCCAGGCTGTTGAGTGGCTGGATATCTGCGGAAGGAACGGGATTGTCCTCAATCCCGACAAGTTCACCTTCGGTGCCGATGTCGTCGACTTTGCAGGCTTCGAGATCACCACTGACAGTGTACGGCCATGCCAGAAGTACTTGCAGGCAATCCTTGACTTTCCGACGCCCACTAACATTACTGATGTACGGTCATGGTTCGGGCTTGTCAACCAGGTGTCATACGCATTCAGCATGACAGAGAAGATGCTACCATTTCGTCAGCTTCTCAAGCCTAGTACCCCATTTGTCTGGACTCCCGCCCTCCAGTCTGCCTTTGATGAGTCCAAGGCTGTCATCACTAGTGAGATTGAAGATGGCGTGAGGATCTTTGACCCAAGCAGACCTACTTGTCTCGCCACAGACTGGTCTAAGAATGGCATCGGCTTCTGGCTCCTGCAGAAATACTGTGACTGCGAAGGCACGATCCCCTTCTGCTGTGCCGCAGGTTGGAAGATTACGCTCGTCGGCAGTAGGTTCACCCATGCTGCTGAATCACGGTATGCACCTGTGGAAGGCGAGGCCCTTGCCGTAGTGGATGCCCTGGACAAGGCACGATACTTTGTGTTGGGATGTGAGGATCTCGTCATCGCTGTTGATCACAAGCCGTTACTCAAGATCTTTGCTGATAGGGGCTTGGAGGACATCCCCAATCCCCGCTTGCGGAACTTGAAAGAGAAGTCACTCCGTTACAGATTCCGCATGGTCCACATCCCTGGTATCCGCCATCGTGCCACGGACTGCCTCTCACGTCACCCGACTGGTGAGCCAGAGAAGTTAGACCTCCCTGATGATATCGCGACAATGGATACAGAACCTGTATCATTCCTACATTCACCGACCCTCATGGGGGGCCTGCGGACCATGGACCCATACCTGGATACTGTCGAAGTCTGCACGCTTTCCACTGCCGTATGCGCTCTGGACTCGCTACACCTCAAGTCAGTCACATGGGACAGGGTTCGTACGGCCACCGCTAGTGACAAACACATGCAGACTCTCCTTGGCATCATTGAGTCTGGCATGCCTGAGTATCGTCATGAACTCCCTCAACCACTGCGTGAATATTTTCAGTTCCGTGATGAACTATCTTCAGTTGATGGGGTCATTCTCTACAAGGACCGTGTGGTCATACCACCAACCCTCCGGGAGGAAGTGCTGTCTCACCTGCATGCTGCCCACCAAGGGGTCACCTCCATGACAGCTCGTGCTGAGGCATCGATCTTCTGGCCTGGTATCACCCCTGCGATTGCTGCTCTCCGTGCAAACTGCACCGGGTGTAACCGGATTGCGCCCTCCAATCCCAGTGCCCCACCAACTCCCCTGCTCTCCCCAGCCTACCCCTTCCAGTGTATCTGTGCGGACTACTTCCACTACAAGGGATGCAACTGTTTGGTGGTGGTGGACAGGTACTCAAACTGGCCGATCGTTGAACGGTCCACACAGGGGGCAGATGGGCTGATCGCATGCTTACGTCGCATCTTTGTCACTTTCGGCATTCCCGATGAGTTGGCTTCTGATGGTGGCCCCGAATTCACAGCAGTAGCTACACGCCGTTTCCTTATGGACTGGGGCATACATCATCGCCTCGCTTCTGTTGCCTACCCCCACAGCAACTGCAGAGCTGAAGTTGCTGTCAAAACCATCAAGCGTCTCATCATGAGCAACACAGGCCCCACCGGTTCCCTGGACACAGACACCTTCCAGCGTGCTATGCTTCAGTATCGTAACACCCCTGACAGGGACACCAAGCTCTCTCCGGCCTTGTGTGTCTTTGGCCGCCCCATCCAGGACTTCATCCCAATTGCTCCTGGTAAATACAAGCCGCACGATACCTGGCGTGAGACCCTGAAAGCTAGGGAGGAGGCCCTTCGGAACCGTCATATGAAGGGGGCAGAACGTTGGTCGGAACACACCAAACGCCTTCCTCCCCTTGTTATTGGGGACCATGTCCGCATCCAGAATCAAATGGGCCCACACCCTCTGAAATGGGACAAGACTGGAATCGTGGTTGAGGTTCGGCAGTATGACCAGTATATGGTTCGCGTAGACGGCTCAGGACGGGTCACACTGCGAAATAGGAAATTTCTGAGGAAGTATGTCCCTGTCCATCAGCCCTTACCACCGAAGACAATGGAGGCTGATGTTCACGCTTCACGTCGATCTGCCCCATCGTTTACTCTGTGCCCCCCTGCAGTCTCTGCTGTGCCGCTGTCGGCCTCGTCATGCCCCATTACCCCTGCCCGGCAGAACTCCCGACGTGTCGTAGATGACCCTCCGTCACCCATGCTAGATGACTCTGATGGTCCCGATGTACATTCCCCTCTCACCGGTGTACAGTCATCTCCTCTGGCTCATACCTCCCCTTCGGCTGCACCTTCGGCTTCCGCTGACTTGCTGCATCATCCTCCACAGGCACCGGATCCCAAGACTGATGCAGTGGATCCAGCACCCTCCTTTGCTCCGTCACCCAAACGCTCTCTCCGTCGGACCTGCAAGCCTGCATGGCATGCGGACTATGACATGTCGCTTTAGCTTAAGGATTACATTTTTCTGGTGTTCTACGTTTTGGAGTTCTTTTTCACCGCGTTTGATGTTCTTCTACGTTCCTACCAGTTTTACCCGTGTTACCTGTTCTTTGGACACTGTTACTTGCTTTTGTTCCTGTTATCTTTGACACGCTTCATGATCTTTCTTCGCATCAAAGACTTGGGGGGAGATAGAGGACTGTGATCAGAACTGGATCTAATAATTCACCATCATTGCTTTGTTCTTCCTACTGCAGACTCTGTTCATTGCTTGATTGGATGCCCATCTAACTCACAGAGGTAATTCAAGAAGTAAGTGGACCTAGTTCTTATTTACAAAGTATGATAAATTTGCCATTTTCTTACTCTCGACCTCCACTTCCAACTTGAAAGTGATGTTTCATATGTCATGAATTAAGTCAATAAAGCAACCTCATTTCCATGGATATATTTTTGTGACAAAAAATCGGTTAGGAGAAGAATATAATTTCAAATTTCAAAATGTTTACCATATATTAAGGAACCGTACATGTAAAAACTTATTTTATAATGAATGTTTTTTCTTCTTATATTTTAGGTGCTTTTATTTTTTGTTACCTTCAGTGGAAGTAAAAAAATATTTGTCCACACCACTTTACGGGTCTCAATTCAAAGACTAGTATCTCCTATTCACTTCCGCATTGCAGCGCTTTATTGTACGTGTACATGTGCATGTGCATGTAAAAATTGTGTTACAAGTGCGGCGCGCTGCTTATTATACATGTAGCCTACCTTCATATGCCTGCGGACATGATCTGAGGTTCGGTACTGATCTGTTGTTTGTACATCCTTCAATTTTACATAGGAACATGCATCAGCCCAACTGAAGTTGAATATGGTCAGGAGATACAATCGTGACGATTTGAAATAGAGACGAGTCTAGGATCTAACGTTAGACCCTACTGGTACTGTCTATCTAGACTGTCATGTCATCTGGTCATGTTTGTTGATGACACATCAGAGTCAAATGACTTTTGCATAACTAAGTTCCTACTACTAGATCTGGCTTTATTTATATTTACCAATTTGGAGTTCTTCTCAAGCTGCCATTGACATTGTCGAGCTACAGTAGAACTACATTATTGTGAATATTACCAGACTAGTTCAAGACTGATCTACCAACATGGCGCTGGCACCCAAAGTGATCATGACTTGGTTCTTCACGCTTCTGTTCCTTATCCTCTTGGCCTTGCGTCTGGACCAGAACACCACCTGGAACTGGTTCATCATCTTCCTCCCGCTCTGGATCTTTGACTTCCTGGTCCTCTGCATCCAGCTCCTGCGGATCATCACGCATGTCAGGACCGGCCACGACCGCAATCTCGAAATGACCATGTCGACCAAGATATTTTTTGTCATAGGAATAGGCCTCAAGCTTCTGTTCCAGGTCCTGTTGTGTGTGCGGCTGGAGTACAAGCATGATCTGGCTCTGTTCTATGTGTTCATACCACTCTGGGTTATTCTGTTATTCGGTGCTGTTCGGTTGACGCCCTGGCTTGTAAAGCAAACATGATATTGTGAACATAACTTAATCTTTGCTAATCAGTTGACATTTTTCAAATGCTAGCTTCAAACTGAACTTAACTTAACTGAACTTTGTGTAATTACAGAGAACTATTTTGGGGGTAAAATTTAGATAGTTAAAATGTTCTGTCAAGTGAATACTGGAAGAACTCATTGCCTCCAAAACAGATTCCATGGGCATGTTGTAAAGCCCAGTGACAGATTGAACAAGGATATTATTTGGAACCAAATTATGAACATCATCTGTACCACATGTACCTACAAATGTATTTAAACTAGTCATTATAATTTAGTTTATTTGCTTAATGAAAAGTTAAAACACTGTATTCCAATCATTGTAGTTGGCTTAATAGAAGGATATAGCCTGATGGTGTTAATTTATGAACATGTGCTGCATGAGGGAAGATTCATTCTCGTTTGAAAGATGATATCAATGCTGCTCTCAACATCTGGTTTTTCATTAGAAAGTGAATGACTACAACTTGCAACCATGGCAATTTAGCTAACTTATAATGTTGAAAACTTGATGGAAATCATATGATGAAGCAAGGAAACATTTGCAACATGGAGATGGTTGATGGATGCCTCCCTTCATTGTTCACTTTGAGTAACAAAGGGTTTGGTCTGCCATTGCAGCTCAGTGATGGATTTGCACGTGTCTTGTAATGCAAGATGAAATTTCACAGTCGCAACTTTTCATTCCCCTAATGAAATGGTAATTCTTAGTTTCTGATTGTTAAAGGGAATTATAAAGAATTTTGGGTTGTTCCTTTATTTTCAAAATTTATCTGAATTTTTGTTAGGTCATAGACATCTCTATGTGATGCTTGCATTAATTTTGCCAGATGTGTAGTTTACATGAATTCCTGATACAGTTATAGAAAACAGATGTTGATTATGACTGTCGAGCTGTGTTCGTAATGCCATTTTAGCAAGTTTAAATTCTTGATTCAGACTGCGATACAGTGACTGGAACATGTTCAGTTCATGCATTACTTAGAATCGAGGAAGGAAATATAATTCTTAATGAAGGTTGTAACACGTACGTGCAAGTATTTGCAAGTATTTGCATACACTTGCCTGCGGTACCAGCAAAATTAAATGATTGATCCAATTACACTGTACTTGTGTTTCTATAATAGACCTAGTACATGTAGAGAAGTCAACTCTAGCATCAAGTTGGTTAAAGACTTAAGCATAAAAATGAGAAAATACAGTGGAACCTCATTACAACAAACTCCTTGGGACCAAGCATATTACATGTACCTCTTTATATCGAAACCTTCTTTTATCAGGGCTAAAAAGCAAATACAAAGATGTGGGCCCGACAAAATCACCTTGGGCTTGTCATAAGAATTTGTTATATCACTGTTCTTTACAATGAGGTTCGACTGTATCTCAATGACTGTGATCACAACCTCCTTATGTAAATCTTTCAATCAAATTTAGGCAAGTACTCCTAAATGATCATCTCCATTGCATTTTTTTATTCCTTTCTCTATTTCACTTTCCCTCTTTCTCTAGTATCTCAAAGACTGCGATCACATACTCCTAATGAAAGATGGCCGGATTAGTGAGATGGGCACCCACGATGAACTGCTGGGTCTGAACGGGGAGTACGCGAGACTAATCCAGACATACCATCCAGAGGAAGAGGAGGAAATGGAGGGAGAAGAGAGAGAAGGAAGGAAAGATAAGTCAAGCCTCATCCATCTGTCTAAGGAGAAAGATGAGAAGAGAGATGGCACACCCATAAAAGACAAGAAGGACACATCTGGTAAGTTTTTAAAGATAAAGTTGAGTTCTAGTTATGCAATTACATTGTGAAAGAAACTTGTCTAAAAGCAACTGGGAAAGGTTGGTCATGTCTACATAAGAATTAGTGTATACTGTGAGGTGTTGGAATCATCAAAATGATAAGAAACTGACCCAATCTCGTTTAAAAGCATGTGCACTCACACAGAAATGGGCATATGGGACTCTGTGCCCATGTGGCGTGAATTTTCGACCCGAACACTATAGGAGGCGCGATGGCATAGTGGTAGACAATTGGTCTCATAACTGGGAGGACCTGGGTTCTAAACCAAGTGGATGCTCTTGTGCCCTTTGGTAAGGCATTAATCCTCATCACCAAGTCCCTTGGAGAGGACTTCAAGCTCTCAGTCCCCTGGTTGCATATTTACAAGCATACACATCTTTTTAACAGTAAGGTAAATTAAAACATCAACCAACCAACCGAGCAAACGTCTTCACTAGTGGGAGTTCTTGAGAGAGATGAGACAGCATAACAAATTAATTCAAACTTCAAAGACTATTTTTCTATGAGGGTTGTGTTACGTTGATACCCTGAATAATCGAGCTAGCTGAGTATAAAGTACAAGTAAAAAATACTTTTGTGCTATTATGAAATGATACTGTTACATGTGTTGTATAGGACATAGTTTAAAGTTAAAAGAATCAATTTATTTTTCCACTTGGAGTTGATTCTACTTTGAACTGGTATTGAGATTGTTGTCAAAGTAAAGTGTAGGATTATACATATAAGTATGAGTGATGAGAACAACAACTGTTTCTTCTTTTATCTACCCAGGTAAGCTGATAGAAGAAGAGGGCATGGCGTCGGGGATGGTTTCCATGTCAACTTACCGATCCTACGTCCACTATGCTGGCGGCTGGTGCAGCATCATCGCAACAGCTCTCGTCATCATTCTGGCCAATACCTTCCTAGTGGCTACCAATGCATGGCTGGCTATCTGGTTGAGGGCAGCAAACATGCAAGATGTGGTAAGTTGAGTTTAATTAATGGCCGAAATTTGCTAGGGCTGCTTTTGCTACAGGTCTGATTTTTTTGTCTCAAGATATAAGGTTACGATTTGGGTTGCGATTAAGGTTTAAAGATAAAGTTGAGTTTTGGTCATGATATTGAATTGTGAAAGAAACTGTCTCAAAGCAGTTGGGAAAGGTTGATTATACAGCACATAAGAATTGGTATATGTTGTAAGGCTTTGGAATCACCAAAATAATAAGAATTTGACTCACTCCTGATAAGATTCATATGCACTGCATACAGAAATATGTATATGGGACTACACACAAATGTTCGGCCCGAACATTTCAGCTGTTTCTTGTCATATTTTGAATGTGAGCACATTTGAAGAACAATCTTTTTCAGGGGACATATCTACTATGATAATCTTCCAAACTAACATGATAAGAATGAGAAAGGTCACCAATTTTTTTTTTACCTTTCCCAGATCTCAGGCTCCCCTTTAACCCTTTCAAGACAATTGACCACATTTTGTGGTTTGGCTCAATAACTTTTGATTCTGAGCTCTGAAAAATATGCCTGATGCATGAGCAGGAAGAGCAAACATTTCTGCACACACTGTGTCCATTTTTGCTGCATGACCATATTGCATTTGATGCCAAGAATTTTAAAAAGGAGAATAAACTTTAAATTCCTTAAATTGGCAACACATTGAGAGGTTCAAAATCATTGTTTTATTTTATCAAAAATGGCAATTTTTTTCAACTTTCAACAAATTTTCTAACTATGTATATTGTTTACAAAGACATTACACTGTATGAGAACCATGTAGCACTAAAAGAAAAATCTTATTGTTGCCAATTTGAAGAACAAAATGTGATCAGTTTAGCTCTTAAAAATTCCTGTGCTGAAAGGGTTAAAGCTCATTTACAGTATTGGTAGCAGAAAGGAAATTGAAAAGAAACATGTTAAATATAGTCTCATTTTGTTCTCCTTGTATCAAAAGATGTCTGTAAGAGATCATTTGGTATTCCATCTATGATTTCTGGTCAATTTCAGTGTAAATATCAGTCAGGAATGCTTGATCACTGCCATTATGCTAGGACCCTTCCACCCCGACGGCTCCCCGTACAGCAATCTTGGGGCTTCGCATAGAGACAGCGTGTGTGCACTGTGTGTAGCTACTCATTATTGGTTTTACACGTGTGTGTACAGTGTATAGCACATGCTGCCTTTGTTGGGATTTTACGTGCCTGTCCCGGCACATAAATTAGTTTTTGCCTCTTATTTGTTTAATAATAAACTTTAGGAGGCAAAATCTTCACAGTGTCTTAGTATTGCTAGTATCTTGCTATTTATCAACAAAAATTGAAGAAATCTGACGAACAGTTTTTGAGGGCTTACCAAAACTTTACATGACCTTTAAGTTGTTAATATCCCTCTTGTTTTCTGCTTGATCATTTAGGAATATCAAGCAATGATCAATGTGAATGACAGCTATGCAGACTACTACACAGAACCTCCATACGAGGAAACGGACCAAAGCCTCAACCTCCAAGATAGAATCTCCTTCTATATGGGTGTCTACGTTGGACTACTCCTCACCGTCCTTGTCATGTTCTTGCTATCGTCAAAAGCCTATGTCATCGTAAGTCACTGAGATACACAATCATTTATAGTTAAAGTGTACCAATCACCTGAAAAAATAATTTGTGTACAGCTAGAACGTATAAGGTTTACCTCAAAAAACTTTACCAGACCTTCTAGGGGCTAACAGAGCATGAAGAAAATAAAGGAAAACATGAAACCCCCTCGCACGGAACCAAACGCCAAGTTCAGTTTCGTGCAGGCCCTATTTTGTGCAAACGCGTACGGGTCCATCGATTAGTCTTCTGGCAAGTCGCTGTAATGTTCATTTAGAGAGTAATTGAACTTGCAATAACTCCTTATAGAATTAATATTTGAAGCTCATACATGTGCTTTGAAAATCGTATGGCGACGTGGAACCCCTGACATACAGAGCAAAATATTTTTTGGTGATTGGTGCACTTGAAACCTTTAGTGACTGAACTGCGCTTCCTTCCCGTTTCTCACTGAACCGTCCAAAACCGCCCGTGGACCTTGACTTGTGTAACAGTAAATGTATGGGATCTTGGGTGATGAAATTTTGTGTGTATCACCTTTAGACATAAGCCATCTAGAATCCGCTTTGAAAATGATGTGATACTGTGGAAAGATTTTTGCATACAGGAGACAGTATGGTTTACTGAGTAATGAATTCAGTGAGTAAATGACCATAGTGTGCATAATCCATAGGTGCTGAAGGGTTAATGCAGTATTGATGTAGTTCATGATTTTGATGATTTTTGTTTCTTTGAAAATGGTATTTACATCAGCTATGAAATCAACTGTTGGGAAATGGTTGCAAACCACGTGATATGTGGAATATTGCTAATGAATAGAAACTTTGGAAAGTCAAAAGCTCTTAAAATTTCAGTGTCTACCTTGTGTAGAATACACTATGAGCTGTAGTATTTGAGGTTTGTTCAATTTTCTCAAAGCAGTAATAACTGCAAATACTTTATCAGTGAACTTTGAAAGTTGTGCATCAAATTTTTCTGAAAGTGCTTGAAAAAGTTTAAAAAGTGTTGGACAAAAATTTTATCATTAAAGTTGGGTTATTCAAGAAATCTGACCACACTTAAGGAGGAGGGAGGTTTGCAAAATTCTGAAAATACTTAATTATTGAGGAATATTTTATTCAAGTGTTGATGTCCCAAACATTTTGAATGGATAGTTCATCAGAGCTCCAAAACTATTTCTGGACCTCTAAACATGTTATTTTTAGCCAGCAACTTCCACAATGCTTTGTCTAGCTCTTGTCAGATTATGAGCTTAAAGACAAAGTTGAGCTCAGGTCGTGCGATTACATTGTGAAAGAAACTGGCTCAAAGCAGTTGGGGAAGGATGCTTATGTCTACAGAAGACTCAGTTTATACTCTGAGGTTTTGGAATCCAGTCTCATTTGTGAACGTTCAATTAACCAGAACGCATTTCAGCTATTTCTCATCATATTTCTAATATGAGGGCATTTAGAGCAATCCTTTTCAGATGACATTTCTACTATGATGTTCTTCCAAACTCACATAAAAGGAATGAGCACTAGCATGGCTGAGGGCGGGGGGCAGACTGCCCCCCCCCCCCCCCGACAACTTTTTTTTTTTTTTGGAGAATTATGGAGGAAAACTGTACCCCTTAAAATCTGAGGACCAACCCCCCCCCCCCCCCCCCCACTGAATGACTTTTGGATGGCTGGCAAAAAAAAAACAAGTTTTGCCTACCCCCCCCCCCCCCCCCCCCCCCAACTGAGCAAGTTTTGGAGGGCTGGTGAGAAGAAAAAAAAAGCAGAATTTGACAATTGGCAAAATTCCCCCCCCCCCCCTTGTAAAAAATCCTGGCTACGCCACTGGGAATGAGAAAGCTCACAAATTATTTTTCACCTTTCCCGATACTCACCCTTCTCTTTGATTGCTAGTTCCTGTAACTAATAATTTAATTGCAATACTATCTCCTACTGACAGGTCGTGTTACGTGCAGCCAGCAACCTCCACAATGCCTTGTTTACCAGAGTGATAGAGAGTTCCATGTCATTCTTTGACACAACACCTCTGGGCAGGATTCTCAACAGATTCTCAAAAGATATGGATGAAGGTGAGATTGAGGTTCCTCTACAAGCATATATATAGTCAGTTTGTTAAAATGAACCTGTCATATCGACATTGGCCTGTTTTCTTGAAAGTGGCCCAAGTTAAGCCTGGCTTAACCTAGGCCACTGATTTATAGAATGCCATTTGTCGACCCCTATGTCCCGTATAAATTACTATATTTATGTAACAAAATAAAGAAATAAAATAATTCTCTGGCATGAAATGAGCATCAGAAATCATTTCTGTTGTATGTTTTTTTGTCCCCGCCGAACGAAGTTCGCGAGGGGACTATGAAACGGGCTCCGTTCGTGTGTGCGTGTGTGTGTCCGTCCGTCCGTCCGTCCGTCCGTCCGTCTGTCCGTGTGTGCTCAAATGTTAGAAAATGCTACTTCTCCGTCATTTCTTGGCCGATTTTGATTCCAATTGTTTTATCTGATAGGGCTGGGTGGGGGCTTCCAAACTTCTACACAGACTTTTGAAAATCATTAATTATGCAAATTTATGCAAATTTATTCAAAATTGACGAAAAATGCTACTTCTCCTCTATTTCACATCGGATTTTGATTCCGATTGTTTTATCTGATAGGGCTGGGTGGGGGCTTCCAAACTTCTACACAGAATTTTGAAATTCATTAATTATGCAAATTTATTCAAAATTGACGAAAAATGCTACTTCTCCTCTATTTCACATCGGATTTTGATTCCGATTGTTTTATCTGATAGGGCTGGGTGGGGGCTTCCAAACTTCTACACAGAATTTTGAAATTCATTATTCATGCAAATTTATGCAAATTTATTCAAAATGGCTGAAGGTTCATAATGTTTTCATGTTTTATATTTCAGTTGTATACATGCATTGTTGGTATTCTCTTCTTTTGCATGCAGTAACATTATTTTATTCACTAAAGTTTTTCACTGAAGTCTTAAGGTTCAGGCTAGTTAATTTCCACAGATCTGCACTTCCGGCGGGGACATTTATTACGCATTGCGTAATTTACTCATTCACTTATTTATATTTGCATTTAGTTCCAGAACTAGAGGGGGTCTATGGTGATTTTGTCGGATTAAAAGTGGGTGACATTTGGCTCTCAATAATTCAGTGGCCTGAATCTACACACTTAAAGTTCTTAACCCTAAAATCGGCACGCACGTCATCCACAATGTAATCTACAAAATTGTAAAGTTAAATTCTCCGAAATTATTTCACATTAATTAATTATGCTAATTTATGCATGAAATCAAAATTTTGCTTTAAATCATTAAATAAAGCTCAAAAAATTCTAATTTTTGGTCTAGACACTCTTTCCAGTATTCTTAGCAAATATACTTGAAAAAAATTCGGTATCAAATTTGATTTCTTATGTATTTTATTGTATTTTAAATTTCTTATGTATTTCTTTGTTTTTTTTACCTTTTGTTTTTTATTGTTTTTTGGATGAAATTTGTCGGGGACAATTTTACGATCATAAACAGCATAAAACAAATTAATTTCAATCTGTAAATGTAAAATTATTCATAGATTTCTAAATTTTGGCTGAAAACACATTTTGTATTGAAATCATACATGAAATCACGTTTTTGAGCAATTTTTGGTCCGACGTGCAAGTACGAAATGTCGAGTAACTTCGGAACCGCATGCCCGGACGTCGCGAATATGGTCTCAAAAGATGCGTGAGATTAGAAAGAAAAAAGTCATGAAACGCCACGGCGACTGCTTTGCGCGTTGCGGACATATCGCGAGAAATGTCTGGGGGGGTGGATTCCACCCCCCCCCCCCCCCGGCCCTTTTAGGGTTAAAGTTCGGCACCTTTAGAGAATATGGGCCATTATCTATAGGAATTGGGATGCTTATATAGGGCTGGTATCAACCAAGTTCTGATGCTTATTGCACTCTACATTTTGCATATCTCCATTTCCATCGAAATACATTTAAACAATTTTTTTTTTTTAATCGAAATTTATAAACAGTACAACGTAAAGTATGCAATTAATACCTTGAAGTCAAGTGCATCCTAATATGACAGACCGAAAAGCCCCTATAAAATGTGGCCATGTTTCTCTGACATTTGAAGGCAAATTTTCAGGTGCTCCATGCAGTGTAGATGCAGCATTAACAAAATGACATGCCAGCATTAAGCACACCTTTTCATCAAATAATGTACTTATTGTCCCTGTAAATGAAAAATACATATTGACCATGTATTATCCATTTCATTACAGTTGATCTGGACCTTCCAAGCTGCATGCTGCGTATGATCTACTGTCTATGTTTTGTTGTGATGGGTGAACTCGGTGCGTGCATCTTCCTTCCCTGGAACATCCTCCCATTCATGCTTTTCATTCCGATCTGCCTCTTCGTCCTGCGCTTCTTCCGCTGCGGATTCTGCGACATCAAGCGCCTGAACAACATTTGCCGGTCCCGTCTGGTCTCGCACCTCTCGGCATCTATACAGGGTCATGCCACTATCAGAGCGTTCTGCAAGTCTTCATACTTTATTAGAAGGTTAGGAGACACTCTCTCTCTCTTCTGTACTGTTAACCCTTAATCTGCCACCATCTACCAAACCAAGTGCCACAGTCTTAATCCCTATTGTGCCAGCCACTAATCCCCCCTGTGCGGGGTTTAATTTTGGGGTGCTTAAGCACGAACAAACAATGCAACTAAACGTATGTGGCAGCGCTGCGGAGGCTACTATACAAGGTTGTGGCACGCAAGCACAAGCTAGTGGACATGTACGTGGCACTGCTTCGCAGATCAGTACACAAGGTTGTGGCATCGTATCTATTCTTTTACTGAAGGAAAATTGTTTGGAATTGTTCAAATTTCTTCATCTTAGAACCAATATGGTCTTCAGTCTATGTAAAATGATATAAGTTTTGAATCATGGCCTAATAAATAAAACATAAATGTCAAATTCTGAAAACAAAATTATGCACCTAATAAATCAACTAAATCTTTATGGATTCAGACCAGCTTCAAACTTGCAGTTCATTTTATTCTTTCAGTGATATGCTGGAAAGTGCAACATTTTAGGTTGCATGAGGGATAGTAAATGATTTCTCATTTGTCTTTCCATGCATCCATAGGTATGAAGCATTATTGGATAGCGACACGCAGCTGATTGAGACTGTACAGATGGCAATACGCTGGGCTGCGGTCAGGCTCGATTCAGTTGCTGCCCTCAACGCCGGCGTGGTAGCCATCATCATTATCCTTTGGAGGGATCACATGTCCAACTCTGTGATGGGCTTTGTTCTCTACATTGTCTCCAGTGTAAGTTTGTAATTCCTGTTCATAGAGGGCAGCTGTAATGGTTTACCCCTCCGTGCTGTGCATGGTAAATCCTGCCTGAAAAGTTTGAGTGCTAATGGTGTTTGTATTGATTTATGTTGGGGAGACCTGGACCCCATCATATAAAGAGTTGCCATTGATTTAAATTGATTGCAACTTAAAGGGAAGCTTGAGTTCTGGGAAGGGTAAAAAATAATTTGTGAGCTTTCTCATTCTTTTTATGCCAGTGTGGAAGATTATCATAGTAGATATGTCCCCTGAAAAAGATTGTTCTTCAAGTGCTCTCACATTCAAAATATGACAAGAAACAGCTGAAATGATTGGGCCGAACATTTGTGTGTAGTCCCATATACACATTTCTGTGTGCAGTGCATGTGACTCTCAGCAGGATTGAGTTAATTTCTTATCATTGTGGTGATTCCAAAACCTTACAGCATACACCAAATCTTATTTACTATATAATCAACCTTTTCCAATTGCTTTGAGACAGTTTCTTTCCCAATTCAATCTCATGACCAGAACTAAACTTGATCTTTAACCCTTTCTGTACTGGGCTATTTCAGGCCCCCCCCCCCTCCCCCATCTTGGCCGTTCCATGACTGATCGCTGCAAAATTTTACACAGACCTCAAGAATTGTGTAAAGAACACAAATCTATTGTTATTTTTTTATGTGAATTTGTTGTTGTTGTTTTTTTAATATTATAATTTATGCAAATTATATGCATAAATACACATTGCGAATGATAATCAAGTAATGAAAGACCTTGGAGATAAATTTTAATGCAAAAAGTTCTTTCTAAACCTTAAAAACATTATTACATAAAAAGAAATTTGTAATTGATTTCAATTCTTATGTCTATTGCTTTACAAATTTCTTGTTTTTCTTTGTTTTTCAACTTCAACTTTTTTTCTTTTTTTAAGTCTGCTGTTTCAAAGTGTTATATGAACCAATATTCAGTTAGAAAAGATGATAATTACAGCTTAAAGAAGAAATTATAGGTGATAAAGGAGGAACATGAGGAAATGCAGTTTCCCATTCGTTTTGTACACAAAACTCAGAAATTCTCTGTTTTGGGGCCGACATGAAAGGTCGCATGACTCGGTAACAGTATGACCGATTTTTGTAAACTTTATATCAAAAGATGCCCAAGATTTGAAAGAAAAAAGTAAGAAAGTTGCGTGGCGTGAAATGCAGCGGTTCGAAATGCACGGCAAAATATGTCTAGTACAGTGAGGGTTAAAAGTAATTGCATCTCCTATCTCTTAAGTATGCAGTTGTGATTAATTTTTAAAAAGTTAATTCTTTAAAAGAAGGGGACCAGACTAACAGTGCCCTTGGTAGCTACACCATTTATGATAGTTATGATTATGAAAATCATTTGATATTATCCGTTTTCATTGCAGCTGTGTATAGGGACTATTCAAACCATGTTCATTGCAGCGACAGAGACAGAGAGTAGTTTTATTGCCGTGGAGAGGATGATGGAGTATATTCAGGTATGCTTCATTTCTTTATCAGTTTCACTTCAGTTTATTTATTTGAAAGGGATACATGTTAATAAGTCTAGGATTTGGTTAACCCTTTCGAGACAATTGACCACATTTTGTGGTTTGACTCAACAGCTTTTGATTCAGAGCTCTAAAAAGTATACCAGATGCACGAGTAGAAAGAGCAAAAATTTCTGCACGCACTTTGTCGCTTGACCATATTGCGTTTGACACCTGGAATTTTTAGAAGGGAGAATAAGTTTTGAAATCCTTAAATTGGCAACACATTGAGAGGTTCAAAATCTTTTTTTTTTAAATCAAAATTGGCATTTTTTTTTTCAACTTTTGGACAAAGTTCCCCACCATGTTTATTGTTTTCAAAGACATTGCGTCTTATTAGAACCATGTTGCACTAAAAGAAAAATATCATAGTTGCCAATTTGAAGAACAAAATGTAATCAATTTAGCCCTTTAAGGATTCCTGTCATGAAAGAGTTTAATGTACGAAATTGACCAGGGAGCAATTGTCGCTAGAGCATGTGTCGTACAACTCCCAAGTTATCTCGGGTCTGGTATTCAGTGGGTTCAAGCAATCATCCTTTATCCTGATTAACATAGACTCTTAAACCAGAGGGGACCAAGACACGGAAGGAATCGCAGGACGTTACCAGCTGGCCATCGGAGGGACGTGTCCAGTTTGAGGGGGTCAAGATGCGCTATCAGCCACATCTCCCGTTGGTCTTGAAGGACATCAGTCTAGTCGTCGAGCCCAGAGAGAAAGTAGGCATCGTGGGAAGGACCGGATCAGGTAAGGTCACCAAAATTTTTCCCTTCTCATTGTTATGCCACCCCCAGTGGTGGCTTGAGGTGTTATATTTTCTGGCTGTCTGTCCTTTTTGGGGGTCACATTTTCCTCTATAGACACTTTCAGGGTTGTTATGTAATACAAGTTCCTTTGGAAAACTTTACTCCTAAAAGGGTTGGAGGATGAATCCCTCCCTCTCCCGTTTATTTGGGGAAGTATGTTTTGAGGATAATTTTCTTTTGCACCACAAGTTTTCATGACCTCTTAAGAATATTTTGCCATTATATACCTGTTTTAAGAGTTCACCTCTTACCTCTATTTCTACCTTTTTCTTCTCTCATCTTAGGTAAATCATCTCTTGGAGTAGCCCTGTTCAGACTGACAGAGACTTGTGGAGGATCTGTTCTCATCGACGGGATAGACGTCAGTAAGCTAGGCCTGCGTGATCTCCGTAGCAGACTCTCCATCATTCCTCAGGATCCTGTCCTCTTCATTGGTACCATCAGGTTAGTTTCAAGATCCATCTCTCCCTTTTGATCATGTTTCTCTCCTGTTTGTTGTACATTGAAACATTAATTTGCAGTTCCCTCCTAAATATTTTTCCTTGGGGCTCTACTTGATATATATTGTGGGTAGCATGTTGTTATGGGTTTTCAAAAAAAGAAAAAGATCCTGCTTTGCTATACAATTTTCAAAATTTATACTTTAGCCAATTTGTGTTTTGGAACACATTAACAGGAGAGTTGCCAGACCATACAGTACAGGGACATGATTAGTAACCAATTTGAAATTGCCATATGTATAGTGATTTCAACTTTAAAAGTACATGTACATAACTTTCTTTCCTTCAGTGCATCTTGCTGTCAAGGTTTTGATTACCCTTTTTTCTTCTTTCTTTAAAGGGTACCAATCACCAAAAATAATTTTGCTCTGTGTGTTAGAGGTTTCATGTTGTTATACTATATTCAAAATATGGGCTTCAAGTATTAATTCTATAAAGAGATATTGAAATTTCAAGTACACTCTCTATAAGCATAAAAGCGACTCATGAGTAGACTACTCGACGCACCCGTACACGCTCGCCAAGACAAAGGCTCGCGCGGAACCAAACTCGGAGTTCGGTTCCACGCGAGCATTTTCATGTTATCCTTTATTTCCTTCATACTCATTAACTGTTGACCTATAGAATACCAGACAAAGTTCTTTGAGGTTGATTTTATACTTCCTAGCTGTAAACAAATTATTTTTTCAGTTGATTTGTACACTTTAAGATAGGAAATACATTTTACTGTAATACTATCTTGTATATTTGCTTTACTCCAGATACAACATAGATCCCTTCAATGAACACCCTGATCGTGAGCTTTGGGAAGCACTGGAGAAAACTCATATAAAACAGACGGTAAGCGAGCGTGCAGTATGGGGCATAAATTACTTATGTCATGGAGGAGATGATGAAAAGTTGTGTAACATTGTGATATATTAAACCAATTACAAGCCAGTTTGTAGTATTGGAACGGCCATCAAGAATTTTGTCAGGTTTCTGTGATGTAGATACTGACAATTCTAAGCTGTTGTGAATATTCTTTTTCTCATGTAATGGAATGGAAAGTACTGGGAGTTTTAAAAAATTATATAGATCCTGGCAAGGATCTCAGTTCACATACAGTATGCAATTAAAAGCAACAGACTGTTGTGTGTGCGTAAATTTTGCTCCAAAACTGAATTAAAAATTAAACAACATCTTTGTGCCAAACAACATCAATATTGAAAAAAATCTAAAATGTCAAATATTCCATCCTCAGATCAGTAATCTTGATGGCAAACTTGGTGCACCGGTGCTAGAGAACGGAGAAAACTTCTCGGTCGGAGAGAGACAGCTCATCTGTATGGCCAGGGCATTATTGCGGAAGAGCAAGGTATTTTCATATGGCTTTGCATGAACATTCCAACATAAATATGTCATAGAGTGGTGTCAGTTTTAAAGAGAAGGTTGAGTCCTTGTAAAGGTGAAAAATAATTTGTGAGCTTTCTCATTCTTCTTGTGTACATGTGGAAGAATATCAAAGTTCTAACAATCATTCCCTATTACGAAAACAAGTGAGTCTTTGATGTTCACGTAAATGTGGGTATGATCGCATGATGTACATTTATGTTGTGTGTTTTCTTGTCAGTATTGTTATTAGGCAAAATGACATCTGCTTTGGAGACCATCTGAGACAGAATGATAGAAATGACAGTATTAGAGAATGTATGATTGTTTGATGAAAGTGCAATTGCATGGTAATGTGTGACATTTTATTTTCTTGTTGGGATCAGTATCATACGAAGCAACAAAAGCTATAGACTAACATACAGACAATTAGAGAGTGTATGATTGTATGATGAAAGTACAGGTACGGGAATAATACCTGAATATTCCTTGTTCCTTATAGGTTCTGTTACTAGATGAAGCAACAGCAGCTATAGACACACATACAGACAGTCTTATACAGCAGACCATCCGAGACGCATTCCAAGATTGTACCATGCTCATCATAGCACATAGACTCAATACAGTACTAGATTGTGATAAGATACTCGTTATGGACCAGGGCCAGGTTAGTATAAAAGTGATAGACCCATTCATTAAAGCATACCAAGTTTAGTCCAGGTTTGAACCCTGACGAACTGGTTACCAGTAATGAGTATTTCACTGCTTTATTGAGAGCCATTAATGATTGAGCAGATCAGCTGGAATACAAGATATGTATTGGTGATGGATAAATCCTAAAAATTCAGTATGGAACATTTGATTTATTTTTAAAATGCAGAAGATGTGTTCTCCCTACATAAGTGTATTCAAGAAATATTGAGGTCATTTACTTTTGAACCACTTGGATTTTCACAAACTCTGTGTGTCACTTTTGAAATCAGCCATTGCAAGTAATTGTGTGAATTTGGTATCTTTTATCTTCCTAGGTGGGAGAGTTTGATTCACCAGCTAACTTACTCGCAAACCCAGATTCCAAACTGTCGGCCATGTTGGAAGCTGCTGGAGACAGGACCACACCAGGACAGCAGAGCTCTGTATGACACAGTCCAGATATTGGCCCATGCAAGATTCACTAGCAGGCCCATACTCAAACCACTGTGGATATATTGTAGACTAAACATGGAGCCATATCGAACCTACATGTAGTATAGACCAACCCAGGAAGAAACCTTGTGTGGACCTATCCAAGGCCTAGTGTGTGGATCCCTGTTGGACCCAGTGTGGACTTGTTTTAGACCAAATCTTGTGTTGACCTATTCAAGGCTCTGTGTGTTGGTCTTACTAAACCCACCGCAGATCCATTTTAGACTTGACATGGATCTTTATTGGACCTAGTGTGGACCAGTCCCACACAAAACTCTTTGTGGACTTATTCTAGGCCTGTTGTGTAGGTCCGTACTTCACCATCTGCAGATCCATTCCAGATTCAATATGGATTAACATTGGACCCAGTGTGGACTCACCTTGTGTGGACCTACTCTAGGCTCAGTGTGTGTTTACATATAAAAGTGGATCTAGATTGGGCTACTGTGATATAGATCTACTCAAGAGTCCATGTTGTTTCATTATAGAACAACTCTGCTATTGTATTCAAGTTTGGTGCATTGTAGATTAACCAGTTTTGCTGACTTCAAAACTTTCCAGAGGCTGACCCAACATGGCAATATGTATTTTGGGCTTATTTGAAATTCTGATAAAATATTTCCTATTTGTATGGAGTTGTGAAGTGAAAAATAACATTGGAACGATACATCTGGGACCAACTTCAACATTTAGCCTTTTCCTGATATATCATGCCCTCATGTTAACCCTTTCAGGACAGGAATTATTCAAGGGCTAAATTGATCACGTTGTGTTCTTCAAATTGGCAACAATAATATTTTCTTTTAGTGCTACATAGTTCTATTAAGGTGTAGTGTCTGTGAAAAAAATATACTTGGTTAGGAATTTTGTTGAAAAGTTGAAATAAATGCCAATTTTGATTGAAAAAAAAAAATGACTTTGAACCTCTCAATGTGTAGCCAATTTAAAGATTTTAAAGCTTATTCTCATGTTTAAAATTCCTGGCATCAAATCGCAATATGGTCATGCTACAAAAATGGACATAGTGTGATCAGAAATTTTTGCTCTTTCTACTCATGTATCTGGTATATTTTTCAGAGCTCTGAATCAAAAGTTATTAAGGCAAACCGCAAAATGTGGTCAGTGGTCTCGAAAGGGTTAATTTCAGGCTGTATCATGTATGTTTTACATATGTCTGACTCTGTTTCCTAAAATAGTATTCAGACATACAGGCATAGTGCATTGTCTTTTGATTCAGAATACTGAATGTTAGATAATATAAGCAAGTCTACAATGCACAAAATCATTGCGCAAATTGTGTCTGTTTTGTTACGTGACAGAATCACAGATATACATCGAATCGATCAAGAATTTAAATCTTTCGAAAAAGAACCAATAGGCATTTGGTTTATCGTTTATTTTTGTCATATATCCTAAATTTTGGCACTTTCAGCTATACTCTGTTATATCTATCCATGTTTGGTACATATCTATCCATGTTTGGCATTTTGTATGTTGTTTTGTGAGAATTGAACAACCAAAGAAGATATCAGTGTTGCCAGTTTTAAGAGAGAAAGCCGATGCATTCATTGTTTTTTTATAGTTTTTGACGTTATTCAGAATGCATGGAGCTACTACTTGCCAGAGGTAATCTGTACCTTTTCCATAAGTTAAGAGCAAGTTGGTAGTTTTTCATGTACTGGTAACTAGTGTGTGAAGAAGCATGAAACAGGGTTGTTTGTGTTAAGATTTGTAATCTTTCATTTATACTGTAAAACCAAAAGTTTTTATGATTCATTTACGACAAGACGTTGCAACAGCAATAAACCTTAGTTGGTAAATGGAGAAAAAATATATGGTTAATTTTTCTAAATATACATAGGGACAGTCCAAGGTATGTCCGATCCATTACCAAGTATTATAAAATTGAGAACATAAATTGACAAAAAATATCACTTTACTTGATACATGTATCTTGTCTTGTCAAATAGGAGGGTTATCGGATATACTAAAATCTTAAGGGTCGTTGGTAACATATGAGACAAAATAGCTTGGACTTTGCTAATAATCTAAAAAAAAGTGCTTAAGGCAAGTAGCCTTTTGTGCAAAATGTTACTAACCTTATGAATACTTGGACTTGGACAAATGTTTCACTTCATTCTTTGTGTATTTTACCGTTTTCTGATTTTCTTATGTATTCTGTTGTTTCAATCTGTTATGTATTTCTTTGGGGTTTTTTTTTTTGGGGGGGGGTTTAGTTGTTTGTTTTGTTTGGTTTTTTTTAGCTAATCAAGGCTTACATATACAGATGAGACAGAATTAATCTTGAATTTGGAATTTGAAACTCATTTTACTAAGGAAAGTAAGAAAAAACATTTTTCCAATTGTGTTGTAAACAAAGTCTACAATTTTGTTTGAATGCAGAGCTTACATCCTATGAATCAGGAAGGATAACCCCAGTTTAGAATTTTAAATGTCTTTCAAAGATTAATGTACTTCAAGCTAGTAAAGTCAGTTACTTTGGTATGAGTTGGAAATTTAGTATTGCCTAAACAAAAACATTTTATATTTTGTTCACAGATCATCATCTGCCACAGTAATGATTTTCGCTCAGAAATGTGCTTGAAAAAATTGATAACCAAATGTGATACATGTGCAATGTATAACAAAAGAGCAAGTACAATGCTACGAGCTGCAACTTGTTCTTGTTTTTAAAGATAAAGTTGAGTTCTGGCCATGCGGTTACATTGTGAATAAACTGCCCCAAAGCAGTTGGGAAAGGTTGATTATAGATAAGAATTGGAGTCATCAAAATAATAAGAAAATTGACCCAGTCTTGCTGAAAAGCACATTGCATTGGACACAGAAATGGGTATATGGGATTGTACACATATGTGGCATGAATGTTTGGCCCAAACATTTCGGATATTTTTCGTCATATTTCGAATATGAGGGCATTCTTTTCAGGGGACATTTCTTCTATGATGTTCTTCCAAACTGACGTAACATGAATGAGAAAGCTCACAAATTATTTTTCACGTTTTCCAGAACTCGACTTTCCCTTTCATGTTGTTTTGTTTATGTCTGTATAGGGTAAATGTAGAAATTTTCTAACGAACATAGAAGAGATGGAAAGAGATATTTTATTTTCGTTATCGGACACATGCCGTAATGAACCTTGTGTTGTAATGTTTACAAACTTGTTTGAGAGAAGCTTTGATATGTATAATTTAGGTTTGTATTATATAACACTATATATTATGTGGAGACATGGTTTGATATCTTATGGGGCCAGTATATTTTGCAACCAATAAAAGCAATGAAGTCGACTGAATGCAGATATGATTCATTTTAAAAGTGTAACTTTAATACAGTTATAGTTTGTGTATTAAAATTAACAAGCGTTTCAATTGGATGTCAGCGAACTTGTACTTATGACGGTTTTAATGAAACGATGACCAGATGACAGTTTCATGCCTGCAGTAAAACCTCTGATTACAATATAAATTAAATCTACATTGTACATAAAAATGGGCATATCCATAATACAGGGCAATTTCTGGAAATATTAGAATATTGATGGCAGATTACTTTATTTTACAATCTGACGGTGAGCAAAGCAAGCACTATTAAAAAGGCAGGTCTCCAGAAGTTCACATTGAAAATGTATTGGATATGCCGTTGATCCAAGAAAATCAGTGCTGTAGCCTCATTAGCATAAATCAGTGATATGTAATTTGCACATCTTGGGAAGAATATATCACATGGCTGGCTGGCAGGAGGGCGTTAGCATGCGCGCACGCCATAAAGCAAATTCCTGATAACTTATTTCTAAGTTTTTTACTGTTCTATACATGTACATGATATTCCAAACACGACAGATTTCTCTCCTTATCGACTAATAAAAAAACGAAAATTTATGTAACAACTTAATTTTAGTTTTGTATCAAAATAAGCACATATTTTTGATGTTGCTGATATTTTAATGCAAACAACTTTCTGGTTAATGCAATGCATGTTCACATTAAGCAGAACAGCACAACATGCTTACTCCCTTTGGACAGCTGCACAGAGATACAGTTTTAGTTAACGTTATCGTTCAAATGAGACCAGCCCTACAGGCAGAAAAGTATCATCACAATAACTATACCCATGTTAATTTGGGGTGGGATTGGGTAAGAGCACCATAAACATGAAACACATGGTATCATTCACAACCACACAGTCACATCAGTCAAAATTTCTAAATCAAATCAATTGTTTTGACCAAACTATACAAAACGTTTTACTTACATTTCCTAAGTCAAATTTTGTACAAGTCAAACTATTTTTGTGCTCCCAACAGATTCGACTTAAGCAAATATAACTGTATATCTTGATGGTCACCTTAAGCTCTGATAGTCAATTGAATAAAACAAGTTACCAAATAACAAGAAAGAGAGAGCTCCTTTTTGTTGACATGTGCATCACATCATTAAACTTGGGCCAAATTTGCTGCCAATGTTACAAGGGGGGGGGGGGGGGAGGACATGTGTGGATATCATTTATTATCTTAAAATCACCCAAAGCTTGTCTGCAGGTATATTAATACTGTATTACTCTGCACTCTCTGACAAGATCATGTTATTAATAGGCAATTAGGATAAACAATCTCTACATTGTTGCGGAACTTGCTTTTTCCTTCCTTAAATCTCATTCATTAGCAGAAAAGAATACCCAGAGCTTTTCTACAATTCTCATCGTTTACATCATTTGCACGCTTTCAGAAGATCACGTCCTCAAAAAGTTTGTCTGGTCTTGTCTTGCACTGTGTGTCAACATCCCATACAATGTACGTAACCCGCTGTCAAGTGACGTTTCCATAGTCAACATAGCACAGTTCTTCTGCCTGAAACACAGAGGTAAAAAAATATATATATCCTCACGAACCACCGTTATTCCTAAGCCCATTTGATCTCGTTAATATTTCATGGTCCAGTGACGCTTTTATGTTCAGCATACCACAGCTCTTCGGTCTATATCAATTGGGTCTACCAACGTCCTCATGAACCATTGTTATCCATAGCACCAGATTTAAGGTCTGAGAATTTCGAAAAGACCGTGTAGCGCCATCGCTTTTCCAGCGAGGCTCCGACTCCAAAGAGATCCTGTCGGAAGATGGTGGGGTACGAGTTCATGAGGGATTCGATCTCGTTCATGGTTACGGACGGGTTGATACGCTGCATGTAAGACCAGAGGTACTCGGTCGATGCACCAAACGGATGGACATGAAGAAAGATGCTTAGTAGACCTGCAAAGAGAAGAGTTTGGGGAAATTAGAGACGTATACTTATAACACAAGGAGTGGGACTAAAGGTACAGTTTGCAATAACATAAAAATTATTTTAAACTCTCAAAAGCCCTAGGTCCAAAACAATATTGTAATATAAAGGCCCCACAGCTCTGCCATATATGAGAAATCAGCTCCTACAGAAAATGCTTTATCAGTGAAAAGGTCAAATCTGTAAAAAGAAGGGAAAACGGAGGGGGGGGGGGGGGAAAGAAGGAAAGAGGGGTAGGGCACAAGAAGGAAAGAGGGGTAGGGCACTTTCAGGTGCTTTGTTACTCCAAAATTCTCTGACAAGCAAAACAGGGCAATAACATTTTCCAGATGTTTTGGGGCATCTAACATTACTGCCAGAGGGATAGGGCACAATTCTTTTAATTTTTAACTTAATGTGTACTTCAGGTATTACAGATTTGGTTTTGCCAAGGGCACGTCACCCCCCCCCCCCCCCCCCCTCCACCCTGTTCCGCCAATGCTAATATCATATTTGATTAATGAATAATGAACCATCTGCTAACTGTCTCATTCTTATCAAAAGATTAAATGCCATGACCGACAATATTTACCAATCATATCGGCCTTCCTGGGGTCAAGGGACCCAGCTGACTGATTCTCATTAGAGTTGGTGTCCGTCTTCTGTACAGAGTCACTTCTGCTTGATAGCTGAGTTTCCACTGACTGTATGGGGACAATTAGCATTATGCAATATTTTATACAATAATATGACTCTATTGTGCATATACTTATCTTAAACTGCTTGGAAAATATTGGGATGATCAAGCAAAAAATATAAAACAGCAAAGACATGATGGAAGAAAATGACATCATTTTGTGACATCGCTTGTTGCCAACAGGCTTACAATCAAGTCATTACTTTTCCATTCATGTGTATCATTTTATTTTACAAATACATGTATACACTATGTTTCTCCTAGACACCAGCTAAATCTACGGGGTCTCGGCCACTGCAATAGTATCATTTCCCTCAGGTATGGCCCCTCCCTGGAAATAGCACCTTGACTCTATAGATTTAACGAGAGTCTCTCATGGCAGTTTATATTTGCATAGTAACCTGCAACATTTGAAAGAGTATCTCTAACCGTCTGCTTGTTTAACTACTTACCCGCAGTCTCTCCTCTGTATCTTTCCTCATTGATTCTTCCTTCTTCCACTTGTTCTTTGTATCTTGCAGTTGCTAAATTCACAAAATATAATTGGTTGAAAGTACCCCATTTAAATAAGTGATTGCTAGACCCACCAAAAATCACTATAAAATCACATTACAATATGTAACATCCACTGTATGAATCATTCTGTCTCTCCCGGTCAGTTGCCAGAGATAAAGCCAACTAAAAGCAATTATTTGGGTGACTGGGGAGCGTTTCATCAAGTGTTTTGTCAGTGATTTTTACCGACAAATTTGCTCTCAGCCAATAAGATGCAAGGATTTCAGTAGCTTATAACAGTTGTCGGTAAAGATCACTGACAAATCACTTGATGAAACGCTCCCCTGATGATTGCTGCCGCGAAAATTGCTCCAGGCTTTACTTTGCCAAAGATAGAGGGTTAGGGTAAGGGTTAGGGTTGGAATTGGGTTTTAGGTTAGATTTAGGGAAAGGGTTAAAGTTGTGTATGTTTGGTCCAGGGTTGCAGTTGGAATTTGGTTAGTGTTAGAATTTCAGAGTAGATCACTTGTTGACAGCACATCTGTCATAAAACCGTAATCATTAATGCCATTCCCTCATTTTTGTGCAGTCGGGATACGATGAGTTAAAAGCTCTGAAATCAAGCCTTCTTTGAACTCTGGCGTTGAAAGAGAACTATTTAACACGATGACTGGTTGCGGAGATTGTCACCAGAGTTGAAAGGGTAGTGTACATGTAGATTACAGAGCGATTGTGGTTGGAGTGTGTGTCATAGAGCATGTAATTTCCAAAGCACTCTGAAAGCATTTAGAATAGAGATGAGCGCTATTTAACTGGATTCTGTTGTCCATACTACCAACCTGCTGCATGCTAAGTAAAGAATGTTGCAGGGCTTTGATCTGGGTCTCCATCTCTTCGTTGGGGATCGGCACACTGGCAGGCGTGGTCCCCGGTGGGGCCAGGCTGGCCGACTCGTCCTTGACCTTGAGGGTCTCCAGCTGGTTCCTCAGGACATTGTTCTGATGCATCAGAGCCTGCACCTGAAGCTGGAGCTGGTCGTCGGGTGGAGCAGAGGGAGCCTGGCTTGACACAGAGGGAGAATCTGGGTAATGGAACAGAAAAAAAGATGGCAGATTCGTTTGATGATAATAAAATTGTTCATCTGAAAAGGAAAGAATGAGATAGGAAGAAAACATCTAGATCTAACAAGTTACAGTGGATATACATATATATAGTGCAAGAGTGCACAAGAATAGGTGTATAAGTTCTGGGGTTTTCATGCCTTCCATTTTAAAGATATTATATCAAGATCTTTAAAAAATGTTGAGTTACATAATTTGTTTTCTCTACTACCTCAAGGCGACCCACAAGTGTATAATAGGTAACCAAGTTACATATCATATAATCATATTTCATTTTTATATGCAAATAATTCTACTTCAAATTTATGCAGATGGAAAGAGGTAGTTGGGGAAAATATAGTTTCAAAGTGTGATATCTTGCAGTGTCATCTTGTCTGTAAACAAACAAACAGGAATAAATACCGGAGGTGGTAGAATCTGTCCTGAGGCGCTTGGCCTCACTTTGGGTCCCGCTTTGGTCATCTTCATCAGAGAGGTCCATCTCAGCCTCTCCCTTCTCACCTAGGCCAAGCTCTTCTTGCTGCTGCTGACGTAGCTCCTGGAAGAAACACACAGGAAACCTTAAGCACATACACAATCTCTCGACTTGGGCTCTTTCCCAAATGAAGCAGTAAACCGCCTTTAAAAATTGCTCCATTGCAAGATAAAAGGGAGATATCATTTCATTTGTGATGTCATCAAATGATTTTTTGCCGCATGTACTTATTTTGGTACTATAAGTCACCAGAAATATAATTTTTCTTGAATATTTATGAAGGAACAATTCATAATTCATGTGTAGTACGATTTTTCAGTACATGTACTTATTTTGGTACTATAAGGCACCAAAAATATAATTTTCCTTGAATATTCATGAAGGAACAATTCATAATTCATGTGTAGTACATTCCAAGAGGACATACACATACAAACACAAATATGGGGAAAGTTATTTAGGGAAAAAATCAACAATTCGTATATATTGCAAAATCAATTGCACAGATAATACATACAGCGCTGAAGGGCATACGTCCACAGTATCATCATCATTAGCCAATTTGTAACGAATCTCCATTTACATATATATTTGAAACCAGTAAATAAACCAGAAATTTAATGAATATCAAATACAAGCTGTCGCAGTGCAAAGACATGTACAAACAATTTGCTTTACAACTGAATTCCACATCATAAATTGGTTATGTATGATGCCAAATTATTATTAATTGGCTTTATCAATTATCTATTTGGTAGTTACTGTATCAACTGACCCAAATTTGATGTCATACATGTAGTGTTCACACTGCACATTATCTACAAGGATCTGTTTAGGCAGATGCAATCACTGTTCATCAGCTATATACAGATGGGTGCGTGCATATACATGTAATAACAGCAAATAGCTTGGTTTCAACCTTTATCAGCTAATTGTAATGTACAAAAATAACTAATTGCGATGAAAAATTACCTATGGTAGAGAGCACATTAACAGGAAATAATGTAATGACAGGGAAGCTTGAGTTCTGGAAAAAGTAAAAAATCATTTGTGAGATTTCTCATTCTTTTTATGTTAGTTTGGAAGATTATCATAGTAGATACATGTATGTCCTCTGAAAAGGAATGCTCTTCAAATGCTCTCACATTCAAAATATGACAAGAAACAGCTGCAATGTTCCGGCCGAACATTTGTGTGTGGTCCCTTATACACATTTCTGTGTGCAGTGCATGTGACTCTCAGCAGGAGTGAGTCAATTTATCATTTTGGTGATTCTAAAACCTTACAGCATACACCAATTCTTATTTGCTATATAATCAACCTTTCCAAATTGCTTTGAGACATTTTCTTTCTCAATTCAATCTCATGAACAGAACTCAACTTTATCTTTAAACTTCATGTATGAGTGCTTTGAATCTCCAACATCTATTCATGTTTTGTCTTGTAAGTTACCATTTGCAATTCAACAAAACTTACAGGCATTTAAAACAAAGTATGCACGCAGTTCCCACAACTAATATGTTTTAATAGGGAAATGTATCTTTTTACAACTTACCACAGATTTTCATGTCACGACAGTCAACGTCATCAAAAACTTACAAATGTTCTTCCTTGCAACTTACCAGGGATTTATGATTTACAAAACTGGGATCCTTGTACAAGTTACAAAAATAGAGTTTCAGGAACTTGAAGATGTAAATAAATATGCTGCATACGCTTTCTTCAAACTTACCATACATTTGTGTTTTACAAAACTTGAAGTCATATAAACTTATAATACAGTGTCTGCAACTCATAAATTACATGTAATTTGCAACACCATTTACCATAAATTTGTGATTTACACACTTAAATTCTAATAAAACTCACAGATAAAATTTCTACAACCTGGGAATTGCAAATATAATATATCGCACAAATGTCCTTTCTTACCGCAAGCTTTGCAATTCTCCTAGAAACCCAAGTGAAGTCATATAAAACTTTATTGATACATAGCATTATTTGTTCAATTCTCATTTGTTAAATTTCATAATTGCTTCTATCATACACATCCAGCCTTCTTTCACTGTTATTGCACCTTTTGTCCTAACAGCCTCCACTCATTACCAGTATCTGGACCCTGTTTCATATAAAACTTGTTATCAATAACAAGTTACAATGAGTGTTATAAGCTACTGAAATCCTTGAATTTGATTGGCTGAGAGCAAATTTGTCATACATTTGTGTTAGTTGTTATCCATAGTAAGTTTTATGAAACAGGGCCCTGGTGTCAATTCATGTACCACTACATGTAGCACCTGCCTTTGACCCATGATCTTTGACATATCTGGTAGCCTTTGACGAATACACTTGAATTCATTCCACTGCTATACAAACCATTACACTTCTTTGTCATATGCTGATGTGTGAATTTAAAAAACCTGTTACACCGTTCTCTCTAGGTCACTGTTTCACAAAGTTGGCGCCCATGAGAAATTTAACCTTTTACCTACATGGCTATCACCTGTGTGTCTCCTCAATGGCTGGCTGATAGTCTATCTCATCTCAGCTTCACTGCACCCTACTACGGCATACCTTCTGGCATGGCAATACTCTCTGATTGACGTCCGCAGCTACGATCCATGAGCCATGTGTCTTGCACAGATGTTCCACTTGCAATACCAACCGTTTCACTCCTGATTCCGCTACTTGTGTACATATTTCTACCTTTCTACCTGCTACAATGGCCTCCACTACCCACTGAAAGGCGGCGCCCATTAGCCTATAAACCTGTGTGTCTCCTTAAAGACTGTCCCGGTTGTCTTGCTGAATGTCCATGAGAGTTTCAACACATTCCTCAACTACAGACTTTCTTCCTGTTACAATAGTCTCTATCACCCACCGATAAATACACATATCACTTTTATTAGCAGTTTCATCTTTGACCTATGACCCGTATACCTCGTCAACAGCTGCCACAGCTGTCCCATCTCTTCCTTGTTCGTCCATCATGGTAGCTCCACTGCATGCCTCCACTAAAAACTTTCTACCTGTTACATTGGCCTCTCATCATCACCTACTGATAATGTAGGTTACATCCATGGGTATTAGAATGTCTGACCTCTGACTTGCATGTCAGTTGGAAGCAAAGATCTGTCATTTCCATGCACAGGATGGACTGCAGTTGCATGTAGCTCCACTTTTTTTGGCACTGCAAGGGCAGTTTTTATGTTATTTACAGTAGTTTTGCTACAGTCTTGAGAACTGGACAATCTTATCTTGTGCCTGCTTTTACTTACTCAAGATGTGCTACCTGTTTTTAACAACGTTGCCGAACACTTGAAGGCTTTCACCGCAATGAATGCCAAATTCAACTTTTTTTTTTAAAAAGGAAAGTAGACACAATCTTTATTTGAACTCCTAGTCATCACCATATGTACATGGAGGTTATATGACCTTTAAGCAAATTAAAAACTAAAATATTTTTACCATGTATGTATGGCATCCTTCTGAAAAGGTTCAGTCAATAATACTTTCATATACAGTCTCACATTTGATAAAGACCACCTCTTTATAATGGTTGTCTGTTTTCACTGCACCCCCCCCCCCAACCAAAAAAAAAATCATTGTACAACCTGCCACCAAATGGCCTTTATATGCAGGTCTAACTGTACAACTTTTACCTTCCGAACCTCAGGCAGTCACACAGATTTTTAGAAATAAGCTGATGGAATTCAAGTTATCAAGTTTTAGTATGTAATTCAAATTTTGCACATCCCGATATGAAGTTCCATTTGCAGTGATACACTTAAAAATACTTCATTCCTTTTGCAGCCCTAAATTTTGAAATTCGAAAACTTGTGCTGATGTGAAAAGGATTATAGTTTGCATTTAAGAAAGTTATAACAACAAACTGCGTAATTTTTAAACTTGTTTTTTGACCGTTACTACTACATGTACATGTACTTCCGCTGATTTCTGAATAGCTCCCTCTGAGACAAAAGCAAGAGTTTATTTCTCACAAAGGAGTTATAGAACTTGTGACCCTGAAATTTCATAGGCAGTATCTACAGGATGTCTACCCATGCAAAGTTTCGCAGAATTTTTTGTAAGTCTGCAAAAGGGATGAAATACCTTTAGAGTTTGAAACATTTCATGGAAATCGCCTAGTGGCTGTCCCTTTATAATGTCTGCAATGCCATGTTGGACAAGACAATTATCTTTTGACTCAAATTTCAACAAGAAGCAATGTCACAATCTCACTTACAAAGTCCTTCTGCCTGGCACCTACCTTTGTCTGCTGGTTCCAGCCTTGTATGTTTTTCCTCTGGGCCTTGGTGAAGTGATCCCAAGCCTTCTGCTTACATGCACTCATCAATACCTGCTCAATCAGGGTGTCTACAGTACCATTGGGGCCAAGGGGGGAAGGCAAAACAGATAACATAGATTGCCCGAACATGGCAGCATTTTTTCCAATTTTGAGTTGTTGAAAGGGAATATCGAGAAGTGTAAAAGATTATACTGTGAAACCGGTCTATAAAGACCACTCAAGGGAGACAAGAAAAGCGGTCTTTACAAATAGATGGTCTTGATGTAAAGGTTCTTTTAAAACATGTTTCAATGAGAAAAACTTTTCAAGGGAAACAAAAGTTATGGTCTTTATAGACAGGTGGTCTTTCTATCCAGGTGGCCGCTAAAGCAGGTTTGACTGTATATATCTTCTTCTTTTTTTTGTGGGTTCAGTAATCGCATGATTGATCCAATCGATTCCTAATCCTAATCAAATCCAGACTCAGTAAACTTCCAGATACTCCCTTCCTTAGACAACCTTGTGATATTTTCTTACCCAACAGAACTGCAAAATTAGCTTATTAGAAACCGCAGCTCAACAAATAAACATAATCAAATGCATCTCTTACCAGCAGTAAATTGTGCATACCAAAGTTGGATAAGTATCATAAGTCAGGAGGTTGATATAGTAATTAGATCTTCATCTTCATGTAACCTTGAGTTCTGATAATGGGACTACATGGAAGTGAGATTTGCTATTCTCCAAATATTTGGGAGTAAAATTTGACATACCTACCTTCATCTTAACCTAGCTTCAAAAGAAGGAAATACTCTACTTTTAGGGACAATGATTTTCCACAATCACAGAGAATCGAATGGAATTCGTGGAAATGGCCATTTGAAAGGAAAAATGCAATTTGGAACAGAAAACAGCGGAAAACCCTTTTTTTTTGCTAAAAAATGTTCACTTTGTGATGAAGAAATTCGTATAATTAACATTATTCTTTTTTTTTTTTTGATTTTTTTTATCCATCTAAATATCAGACCTAAAATCAAAGTTAATAACTCCAAATTCTTTATAGCGATATTCGTCAGAGATAACAATATTCGTCAGATTCTTAGGAGACTGTCTTGCATGCAAATTTTATGTAAACAGAAGTTTTGTTTTTTTCATGTGTACAAAGTCTATGGCAAAACAGAATTTCCGTTTTTCAGCCCATCTGAAAGAAAAATTCCAGATTTTCTGAAATGGAAAAGGCCATTCTTTTAAACGGATAATCAGTGTCCCTATACTCTAAACACAACAATCACTTTTGAATGAAACTTGATGCCTGTTAATTGCACCATCTGGTATCATACCTTTCCATATTGAGCATTTACATCTAAGATGTGATGAATTCTATTATGTCACTTTGTCTCATTTATGTTCACCTTTCCAAAGGTCAAATTTCATCCAACTATTTTACAGAGTCACCTTCCTTTGTTCTTCAGCAAAAGTCATAGCCATTCCTAGATCCAATCCCAATGTGCAAGCCCCGTGGTAGGTACTCTGAGAGTATACTTACATTGTAGTCCGATTGCTTAATCTTTTTTTCTATGCTGTTTATTTCTTTGCTCCTCTTCTCCCCCTTCTGAGCCTATTCATGTACGACCTGGCGGCTCATTTTGAAACTTAGTCAAACAAGGCACAACTTCATCAGTTATTCTACCGTATTCAAAATCAGTCCTTGTTGGAGGAGTAAATATTCATAATCTTTTGAATAAAATATGCGTCATATTTATGTTGGTCGGTCACGTTACTGAAACGATGCACCATGTATCAAAATTACATACAGGGGCACATCTGTGTATGAAGCTTCTGTTTCACTATTCTGAAATGATTAGTGAATGGATGTCTTACCTCTCGTTGGTAAAAGGACATACCATCCCAAGAGGTCATGAGGTGGGGATGCCCAATGAAGGGGAGCATTATGAACAAGGTAAGACGATTTTGTAGCATGAGAAGAAAAAGTCTTATGAGTCTGAATATCTATGGTATTCAGACACTAATCTGGACATTGATATTAAACAACCCCAAGGCATGGTGGATCATAAGTCTCTCGTACCACATGAAGTTGAATCAATGAAATATGATGCGTGATGGATGTATTATGAATGCAACAGGACATTTTGTAGAATAAGGATGAAACAAAATTTAAATGGAGGGAACCTGCGGTGGTGGATGTTTGGAAGGCAGTCTCAAGACGTACTTACATTGTGTAACGAGTCCAATCACTTGCATCCTGTACTGCTGCTGTATCTGATTGAGGTGAAGGTCATACTGCGCTTTCTCACCGATCAGCCTCCTTACATGCCTAGTAAAAACAAAAAGGTATCGTATAAAATTGCACTGCCTGATATCAAGCTTTGAGCTATTCACTTATTGTCAGTTCATTTCCAGTACCAACAATCAATGAATGTTTAAAGCATGTACAGCTGCAAAATTCATAACTTTCTTATCAAGTATTCCATTTTGATGATCTTTAACTGATCTCTTTTCACTCAAAGCAATACACAAAATTGGATAACCTTTTTTTATAACTGAGAGGGTCACTAATATATAGTGCTACTATTCCCTAAGAAAATGAAATACAGGCTTTTGTTAGAAGTGGCAGATATTTCCTCGTGTCAATATTTTTCACGATTGTCGACACATTCACAAAATCCATTTAAATGATAACACTGTACACACAGCATTGCACAGACCCCTTCAATTCCAAAATGGTTGCTAGTTGTGGTTAAAGGGAAGGTTTAGGTCTGGGAAAGGTGAAAAATAATTTGTGAGCTTTCTCATTCCTCTTATGTCAGTTAATTGGAAGAACATTATAGTAGAAATGTCCACTGGAAAGGATTGCTCTTCAAATGCCCTCATATTCAAAATATGTCGAGAAATAGCTGAAGTGTCCAGGCCGAACATTCTTGCCACATGTCCATGAAGTCCCACATACCCATTTCTTTGTCAGTGAATGTGCTTTTCATCGAGATTGTGTCAATTTCTTATCATTTTGATGATTCCATAACCTCACAGGGTACACCAATTCTTATGATCAACCTTTCCCAATTGCTTTGAGCCAGCTTCTTTCACAATGTAATCACATGACAAAAACTCAACGTTATCTTTAACTCACGTGTGTGCTGACTTCACCAAGTTGTAGAACTGCGTTGAGTTTCTCTTGTCGCACTCTCCTCTCTCAAGCCACGTCACAAGCATGTTAGCGGCTTGAGGGAACGTCTCACCATCTAGGTGCAAAAAATAATTTCACAGATCAATTTCTTTAAAGTCCATTGAAGACAATGTAAAGTTCCAGTAGCGATAAGGAAATTGGAATGAAACTTGTTCGATATCTGCTTTTGTTCCCCTTTTCAAGTGTTCTATCCTTGATATTCAGTGAACTTTCATGTAAATATCTGTGAGAGGAACTTCAAATCGTGGCTATCGCTCATCCTAATCTACACCTTCAGCTAACCGCACTGCAATCTCACAGAAGTTTGTACAAATGGTCCAACGTGGGAGTTTATATCCCAGCCAGGATCTAAATTTATCTTCACCTCTCATTTAATTAATATTCCACCTAAGTAGAAAAAAAGGTCAGTCACTCAGAAATTTATCAACTAAAATAAAATAAAACTGTTGTTTCAGGGGGCTTCTCAAATGTACGAGCATTTCTTACCTACTAAACCCCCTCCCACAACAACCACCACCAGCAGCACCACCACACCATTATAGCCTAACCACCACCAACCATCACCACAACCACCACTACCACTACTACCACCATCAACACCACCACACCATTATAACCATCACCACCACCAACCACAACCACCATCTACACCACAACACCATTATAACTATCACCACCACCAACCACCACTACCACCACCATCTACACCACAACACCATTATAACTATCACCACCACCAACCACCACTACCACCACCATCTACACCACAACACCATTATAGCTATCACCACCACCAACCACCACCACCACCACCACCACCACACACACCACCACCCTCCCTCCAAGACTACAACTACTACTACTTTTCCTACCCTTGAGTTTTGAGAGTAGGGTAGAGCTCTCTCCAGGTGAGTATCTAGGGGTAACAGCTGGTTCATCTACAGGAACAGTGCTGTAAGCATGCCTTGCTTCTCTGGCCCTACGCCGCTGGTCACACTCAAACTCGTACTGGTCATCACGGTTCTCTGCAAAGTCCACCCGGAGGCGTCCGTTGTTCGGCGGGTCAATGTTTGCACCAATTCGGACTCTGTAGCCTGGAAAATGAAATGACTTGATCAATCTTCATTCTAGATACTCGTACAGGTGAATCCACTGTTATTAAACAATTTATAGTTCTTGATCTTGCGGCCCTATGACCAGATTTGGTTAGTGCTGTTACGCCTTGGAATACGACTTCATATATATAGAGAGAGAGAGTTTCAGAGACAATTTTTCAGTTCTGGTAACGAACAAAAATAACTTTAAAAATCAACATAATCCCTACGAAATATATAACACAGCATCTGCCAAGCAAATTCCAAAAGAAAATGTGTAATTGCTGAATAAGAAAATTCACAAGAAATTCCATGAAACATCAGAACCATATCCTACAACACTGTCACATGTGTACCTATCCATGTTGGCGATTTTCAGGGCATTTGGTTTTCCGCAAGTTTTCGCTATATTTGGCTGGCCTTATTATTACATGGCACTTCACAGCGATTTACTAGAATGTTTTCTCAAAATGAAACTTCACAGCGAATATTCAAAATTGGTTTAATGAGGTTTGCGTTGTTCATTACCCATTACAGAAACCCTTAACAACACCGGATTAAAAATCACTGAATTCGTAAAACAGTCTATTACATGATGCTGTTTGGAACTGGAAAGAAGATTACCTGAAACAAACATGGCCTTGTCGACTGCTTGTTCGTCCTTGAACCGTACATGACAAAAGTTTCTCTTTCCTTGTCTGATGTTGATGACCTCGCCTCCGTGTTTCGTGAAGAGCTCAAGCATCATTTCTACAGTCATGTTCTGAGGCTGACCTCCGACAAAGATGGTCTTGCAACCAAGAGGGCGCTCCCCTACTGGTGGTGGGCCTTGATCTGAAAATAGAAGTTATATCAAGATTTCACATTTATGCTAATGAATTCACAATCAGATAAAGATTCTGACTGACGAATTTGTCAGGCATGAAGGCATAAAAGCCTCCTTACAGTCTCATTTTCCTACCAAAGCACTGACCAACAAGATGGTCTTGGAACCAATTGGTCGCTCCCCTAAATATAATGGACCTTGATCTGATGAAAGATCATAAAACTTAGCAAGAAGAATGATCAAAGTCTTAATAAGGGTAAAGTCAATGTTCACTTTCAACAACAACAAAAAAGAATTCTACCCGTACAAGTTTACACATAACCCTAAAATCGTAGACATCATACCTAGAGAATTCCATTACACAGTCACCTCCAAAGTACATACAGTCTTCCTTTCAATCACCTTTTTGATTTTCTAAGACTAATATAATTTTTTCATAAGTTATATTGCACAAATAACAAGTGAATCTTAAAGAGAAGCTTGAATTCTGGGAAAGGTAAAATATAATTTGTGAGCTTTCTCATTCTTTTAATGTTAGTTTGGAAGATTATCATAGTAGAGATGTTCCCTGAAAAGGGTTGCTCTTCAAATGCTCTCACATTCAAAATTTGACAAGAAATAGCTGCAATGTTTGGGCCCCAACATTTGTGAGTAGTCCCATATACACATTTCTGTGTGCAGTGCATGTGACTCTCAGCAGGATTGAGTCAATTTCTTGTCATTTTGGTGATTCCAAAACCTTACGGCATATACCAATTCTTATTTGCTATATAATCAACCTTTCCCAATTTAGTCAGGTTCACTATGTATTTTTGTTCAAAAATTTTGGAGATTAGCAAAATTATACATTTTTGGAATCAGTAGAACATGGGGAATCCGAAAATTGATGTTGGCATTTGCACAAAACCCTGACCGAGCAGCCATTTTGGATTTTCAAAATGGCCGCCATATGTAACTACTATTGAACACTTTTGAAGATATTTTTGTAACAGAACCTCATTCTGTCATTTTTGTGGTAGCATATTAAAGGGCATTAAATTCTCTACAACATGACACCCCATTCGATGGGTTTCGTGATGATTTGTACAACAATTTGGGGCAGAAAATGTGATTTTTATCATTTTTTTTCAAAAATATGAATTGCTTCAAAAAACATATTTCTCTATATTTCAAAAGTCCATTTCACTAATGACTTCCAACTTTACAGAAAATCAACCATATATAGGGTCAATACCATATAAAAATTACAAGTTCATTACTTATCTAACAAAAAAGTTATAGTACTCTAAAGTTCACACTTTGATATTTTCTAAAACAGAGAAATAAAGCAAAGGGCTGCCTTCTAGTCAGGTTCACTATATATTTTTGTTCAAAGTTTTTGGAGATTAGCAAAACTATACATTTTCGGAATCGTTAGAGCAAGGATAAGCAAAATAATGATGTTGGCATTTGCACAAACACCGGCTTGGTGGCCATTTTGAATTTTCAAAATGGCCGCCATAAAATACATATTTTGCCTTATCTCAGCTTCTTTTAAAGGTATAAACGTAATGAAATCGGCCAGTCCTACTATTTATGGGTGCAGAAAACAAATGGTGACATCTAGACATCTTCTTCTACCGCTTCCTTGCATATGGAGACCATTTTGGATTTTCAAAATGGCATAAGTATAATATATAAGTTGCCTCATCTCTGCTTCTGGTCAACCTAGGAACTTAGCAAAAATATTCTAATCCTTTTCTTGGTCGATAAAACAATTGGTGACATATTTAGACTTCTAATCTTGATGCGTCATCGCACACGGCGGCCATTTTGTATTTTAAAAATGGCACACATATATATGTATATATATATATATATATATATATATTCAAGTCAACCAATAGCAACTTAACAGAATATGCTAGTATTTTGTTTCCTGGGTCAGGAAAACGATTAGTGACATAATTAAACTTCCAATCTCAACGCTTCATTGGACATGGTGGCCATTTTGAATTTTCAAAGTGGCCGCCACAAATACATTTTTTCCCCTACGTCGGGTTCTTTTCAACGTAGAAACTGAATGAAATATGCTAATCCCACGTTTCTTGGGTCGAGAAAAGAATCTGTGACATTACTAGACTTTTATACTCCCAACGCTTCATCGCATATGGCGGCCATTTTGGATTTTCAAATTGGCCGCCATGAAATATTATATTGCCCTATCTCCGCTTCAAAGCAGCCTAGAAACATATTGGAATATTCTAATACTATGTTTCCAGGGTCAGGAAAAACATTGGTGACGTCATTAGAGTTCCCATCTCAACGCTTCATGTGGCTTCCATCTTGGATTTTCAAAGTTACCGACATAAAATGCATATTTTGCCCTATCTCCATGGTCAACATAAAAACTACCTGAAATATGATGCTTATGTTTCCTTGATAAGGGAAATATTTGGTGCTATCACAAACTTATAATCTTGATTCTTCCTTCACTTTAAGCATTTAGGGCACTAAGAGCCCTCAGACAAATTTCATTGCGTCTCTAAACTGAAACTATGCCACGTTCTGGCTTTTGTCCTTGAAGTCTTGCACAGGAGCCCTCAGACGAATTTCATTTCGTCTCTAAACTGAAACTGTGCCACGTTCTGGCTTTTGTCCTTGAAGTCTTGCACATATTTTGACACCAACTTTAGAAAAATTATACAGTCATGCTATATTTTGGTTTCTAATTTTCTTCTCTTCAGGCAAGAATTTATATTTTTGTACAATTTGAATGAAAAACAGCAATTTGATTTTATTTCTTTGTAGATCATTTGTAATTTCTTCTTCTTTTATTATCCCTTTTCTATCTGAATATTGATTCAGAAAAAAGACCCTCTAATAACAGACCTATAAAGCAAGATATATGGTTGAAAAACAATTGAATGCAAATGAATAAAGTCACTTTTAACGACTTTTGTTTTTCAGTCTACGAACTTTCCCATCGACTATCATCACTGGTCAGCCCCCCCCCCCCTCCCCCGGATAACTACCCCTTGAATTAAATACCAAGTGCAGTTCTTTAGCTGTATTATTGTAACCTACTACTCAATTATACTGTATCAAACTAGAGACAGACTTCCTGTTCTAATATGTCGACCAGCATGTGCAAACTAAATAATTGTATTTTACAGTACAACAAATATTTATTACATACTTTACTTGGCCCAAAGACGTTTTAGGGCACTCCAGTTAGGCTAATCTACTGCAATTGTATACATGTAGGATCACGCCATTACAGCACAGACAGCTCACAACCTTTAAAATGCTCATTTCCTACATGTCATTTTTTTTTTAAAACTTTATTTACTTTCAGTTCTGCTTTTTAAGGTAAATAGTAAAAGCTTAATAACATAAATAAGGAGAAATAAAGATATACAAATAGAATAAGAAATATTGCGTTTAAACCACTTTGTACAAAAACAGAGAAAAAATCTCGAAAGGTCACATTTTTTTTGCTTTCAGTTCTTCTATTTAAGGTAAATAGTAAAGCTTAAGTAAGACAATTTTTTAAAAATAAGATAAACAGTGGTAGCAAGAAATATTGTGTTAAATCACTTTTTACTCATAACGTCACCTAAGTTTAGAAGGATCTTTCGTGGCAAAAGATTTTTGCAATGCTGAAATGAAGAAAGTCAAAATTTAGAGAGGCGTGAAATGCGCTGATTGAGACCAACCGATGAACTTTATCTACAACTGAGCCATGGGGGGGGGGGGGGGCTGACGCCTCTTGCCCGAATGTAAACTTTACTTTCAGCCCCTAGCCCCCACCCCTCCCCACCTCGTAAGACTATGCTCGTTTTAATATTGAAAGTGCTTGGAAATGTTACAGGGGACCCAATTTGGGGGGTCAACCAGACTTGGACTGATGGTAAAAACTGTTTGGTATCAATATGTCCTCCCTGTACAACTGAGGGGGGGGGGGGGGGGGGGGGGGGGTGGTGTGGGCGCAAGTTTTGAACCCCACCACCAAGTATCCACATGTTTTAGAATGTAAATCTTGTCTATCACGTGAATACAGGTCCCATGTTATTTCACTGATGGCCTAAATTGCTTCCTTGTACCAACAAGTGAATGAGTAAATTACGCAATGCGTAATAAATGTCCCCGCCGAAAGTGCAGATCTGTGGAAATTAACTAGCCTGAACCTTAAAACTTCAGTGAAAAACTTTAGTGAATAAAATAATAATGTTACTGCATGCAAAAGAAGAGAATACCAACAATGCATGTATACAACTGAAATATAAAACATGAAAACATTATGAACCTTCAGCCATTTTGAATAAATTTGCATAAATTTGCATGAATAATGAATTTCAAAATTCTGTGTAGAAGTTTGGAAGCCCCCACCCAGCCCTATCAGATAAAACAATCGGAATCAAAATCCGATGTGAAATAGAGAAGTAGCATTTTTTTGTCAATTTTGAATAAATTTGCATAAATTTGCATAATTAATGAATTTCAAAATTCTGTGTAGAAGTTTGGAAGCCCCCACCCAGCCCTATCAGATAAAACAATCTGAATCAAAATCGGCCAAGAAATGACGGAGAAGTAGCATTTTCTAACATTTGAGCACACACGGACAGACGGACGGACGGACGGACGGACACACGCACACACGTACGGAGCCCGTTTCATAGTCCCCTCGCGAACTTCGTTCGGCGGGGACAATAATACTTGTAGGTATTGTTTTAAGTTAAATTTTAGAAGGAAAGGGGGTGGGTGGGGGAGAAGGGTAAGGCATTGGCAGATATTTTCCAGTAACCATGAGATTTTAATGATTTGTCAAGGCTCATTGATTTTTTTTACCATTATCCAAAGTACTTTATGAATATTACTTTGTATCAATTTGTCTCGTTTTAAAACCAGAAAGGGGGAGGGGAAGGCATGGGCATGTAGGGATGCAAGTTCTGTACCCTATAATCTAGTGTAATACGTGTGTTGGAGTGTGAATCGTGATTATCACTTAAAACCAAGTTTCCTCATATACATTATTGGACAGTTAGCCTTTTTCTTTCTCAACACATTTCATCGGTTATTAGGCACATTTGTATCATATAGTGCTGGTATCGGCATGGAAAATCTATGTCGCCATGTCGCAATAAAATTATCGCCGATGTCGACATGTGTCGACATCTGGACATGAGTCAAACAAGTCTAAACTCGGGTCGCTCCCGTAGTGACCGTACACTATTAAACCAGAGTTACCCGACACAAATTCACAAGAGCTTTACATGGAATACATGCACTATGTCCTCACGGGCTCACACTCGCAGTCATACTCACTTACAGTTCTCAAAGATGCACACTGTCAACTATTTGCCCCAAAATTTGTTTTGTATGATCCAATTTATCAAGCATTAATGAAAGTCATGCGGTGCGAGTCAGCCAGTGTCGCATGTATCTAGGCATGTACGTGTACGTGTACGTAATGTATATATACCGGTCGTCGCAGCTAGATACGCAGCGATCGTGTCGCGCGCGCGCGCTGCTAATGCGTATGTGAAACAAATCACGTACGCGCGCACGACGCCACGGCGAGGTACATGTAAAAAGACCCATTTTATGTCGCCATCGGAGCATGCGTGTCGACATGTCGGCAAAGTCCAAAACCAGTACTTTTGTCGCCATAGTGGCGACATCAGGCGTGTCGATACCAGCACTAGTATCATAGCAACGGGAACTAATAAACAATTGTATATCACTAAAATATGATCGTGCTGAATCATCTGACATCACACTTCCTATCAAAATATTCATCTGCATGACAATAGCATGTACTACCGAAATAATCCATTTCACGTCTCCCAATGTTACCATTGTAAGGGAGAAGGCAGCACTTAGTAACCACTTTTGTTATCGATTCTCTACTTTAGCTAATACCAAAGTGCCAACTTTAGAGCGCTATAACTGTTTTGTTTTATAAGCAATGGACTTGTAATTTTTATATGATATTAACCGTACATATGGGCAGTTTTCTGAAAAGTTTGAACTAATTAGTGAAAATAGCTTTTGAAATAATGAGAAATACGTATTTTGAAGAAATTCATATTTGTAAAAAATTATGTAAACAATCACATTCTTGGCCAAGAATTGTATCGCAAATCATCACCAAACCCATTAAATGTGGTATTATGTTGTAGAAAATTTAATGCCCTTTAATATGATGATACATACATGGTAAGATGAGGCTCTGTTAAAAAAATATCTTCTAATTTGTTCAGTACGAGTTACACATAGCGGCCATTTTGAAAATCCAAAATGGCCGCTATGCCGGTGATTTGTGCAAATGCCAACATCAATTTTTGAATTTCCCATGTTCTAACGATTATAAAAATGTATAGTTTTGCTAATCTCCAAAAATTTTGAACGAAAGCCCATTTTCTTACATAGTGAACCAGACTAATTGCTTTGAGACAGTTTCTTTCACAATTCAATCAGAACTCAGCTTTATCTTTAAACAAATGAAGCCAATACAAGAAGTCAACAAAAGTGAAATGCGGCAGAAGTCACTACTTACGCACAGTCGGTGGGAAAAGGGTGAATTCGGCAAAGTGCAGGACAGGTTTCCTTGGACCAGTACCAGACAAGTCCCCCATGCCCATAGGTCCACCCATGGGCAGTCCCATCATTGGGCCCATCATGGGTGGACCCATCGGACCACCCTGCATGAAGTCCTGGCCTTCCATAGGGCCTGGACCTTGAAACCCCCCAGGTCCCATTCCAAAGCCTGAGCCTATGCCGGGCACCATTGGACCACCACCACTACTTCCGCCCATCATCATCGAGCTAGGGTCATTCATCATGTTGTCTTGGTAACCTATGGCTCCACCCCCTTCCCATATGTTCTGCTGTGGGCCCTGGTCAGGACTCAACAATCTCCTGCCTGAATTGCCTGCATAATTGTCTGTAGATTTCTTTTCACGATCTGCAGAGATACAAAAATAAGTAAATTAAAACAAGAGAGGAAATAGGAAGAAAGGTGCTTCATAAAGCCTTGCTCAAAAAGGACTTGATAAATTGCCTCAGAGACAAACAAGATATCAAAAATTTGCAATAATTCAAATATGACTGAATGTCAGCCAGATATAATATCAGTGGTACTCTAAAATGCACATTATATCTTAGATTCTGGAACAAAGATTTCCAAACTTTATACCATTCCGTGGATTTTCCACTGGATATTTTCATTCAATTATTCCCTCCTTATGCAACTTGAACTCTGCCAAACATTTGAAACTATAAATACCTTCCTTTCCACTTACCTTCATCGTGACTTTTCTCGATAACCTTTGGCCCACTTCGGCTGGAGAACTGTAAGGGCATGTTGTTCAAAAGTGGATCTGTACCACTGTCTCTGCCATCTGCCAAAACGGAAAATACATTTATTTAAAATTATGTACTCAAAAAACATGATAGCCCTGTATTGCCGTATAACAAAAAAAAAAAAAAATGGTAGATCTACACATCTGCACAGCAAGGAGCTGGCAACTATTTGTTTATATCCATTTTCAAAGGGTAAAACACATGATTCCAGAATTTACATTTCGAGGTAATTTCAAAGGAGGTTTAAATTTGGAAAGTTGTTGAAACAACAAACCTGACAGTTCATTAACACTCAAACACTGCAGCTACACTGTATATTTATAAAAACATAAGATGGTTTTGGGCATGGCCCCATAATGCTATAAAAATGAGATATTCTTTTCACCTTGCCTTATCCTTGCACTGGGCATTTTATTGCCAACTCACTGCCAATATGGCTTGCAGATTTATGTACGTGCGCAACAGAGACATCCAATATACAAGGCTATAATACAATCTCATACTCCTAAGCCAATATGGTAATTGTGAAAAAATATCCCTACTGCTGTACATTCAACACATCGATCTCGTCGATATCGCATCGTACGCAAGGCTCTATGCGAGCATTTGATGCGGCCGCACAGCCAAAATTAGGAGCCCTACTCAAACACAACTTTGTGGGACCTCGTGGGACATAGCGTGAGACATCGTCTGCTGTGTACGATTCAAGTATACTCCTATTCGAAAGATATGTGATTTTATTTTTTATTCTAAAAAGACATTATACTAATTGTCACATTAAATCGTCTCTAGAATTTGTAAGGGTACACTTGTTTTGCCTGATTTTTGCAGACTTTAATTTGTGGAAAAGACTTCACAGTGCTGAATTATTTGATTCTAAAAATGCACAAGATTGTATTGAAACATTACAGTGGTAGTGTCTTTCTGCAAGCCTAAACATGGCGAGCTTTGGGCTCGCGGTCGCATCAAAGGTAGAGGGCGTTGTTTTATCCACTGGTAGAGATCGATGATTCAACAAAAAACAAATGCAGATTTCCTTTCTCCATACAGAGAGGGCAGCACATAGGGAGCTCACTTTTAGGTCTTAGCAGAAAAATATCATTCAAGGCAAATTTGATGCTTAAATTTGAAATTTAAAAATTTCCTTAATTTTTGGTTTAGCTGGTCACCAAAGAAGAGAGACTTTCCCTGACAACTTCCTGGTAGGTGCGATTCCAATTTTCACCCTTTCAATTTCGTATTTTTTATATCCTACTACCAGAAATTATTGTGTCTACAGTACAGACTACAACAACGAATTTGATATTGGCCCCCTCTTAGAGATTTTAAATTAGAGATATTGACCCTCTGTGAAATTTGGTCAAGAATAAAATTTGGACACACAACCATACTGAAATCTCCTTTGCATGCCATTTCCGCTTTGTCTGAAGAGGTGTTCGATCCCGTATCTGAATTGACTCCGCCGTCAGCCTCAGCCGAGCTGGGGTGGTATTCTGAAAATTGTTGTAACTTTTATTTTAACTTTTGTTGTATCTTCCGGAGATAATACAGCTCTAATACTGTTGTAAGTTGGTATTCTGAAAATTGTTTTAGCGGAATATTATCTCTCTAAGGACTGCCTTTATATTATCTTTGACGTGCCCATTTCTTGACACTTTACCAATCAAGATAGATTTTATATAGGTAGGTCAACCAATAGGAGCACCCCTTACTTCAAAACATAACGATGCGCTTTGCGCGTATATCAATTTCGGGCATAGTTATTAAAATGCGCATTTTGTTATAATGCACCATGCACTATTAGACTGCAATTAACCAAGTCACATATTGATGTAAAAACATCAGAACCCATCTGTAATTTCTTCAAAATGTCTCCTCTATGAGTATGAGATCTTTAATCACACACAGTCATTCTCCCTATTGCTATTCAAGCATGTCCTGTCTGATTCTGAGCAAGAAAAATTGCCGAGATCATGTAATTACCATGAAATATAAGATACAACAAAAGATGAAATAATTTTCAGAATAGTAAACCAATTACATGTATCTTATGTCTTCATGATATTATCTTCAGCGCGCAGACTTTAACTGGTATATATCCTATGTAAATTAACTAAGACCCCATGTGGCCCATTCACATTCCGTTAGACCGGTCTTAGTTAGACCGGTCTAGAGGAACGGTTTTTGAAGAATGGTTTGATTACACTCCGCGCATTTTTACATCTCAAAATTCATCGACAAGTCAAAGTGGTCTTGTTGCTATGGCAGCACAGGTCAGCAGGTCAAATTTTTTGTGTGGAATTCAAACCATATACTGCCTGCCTGATGCATTTATCTTTATTTCTTTCTAAGGCTTCTTTTTTTTTCCCACCTTCCTTATTTCTGCGTGTGCATATCATTCTATCATCTTGTCTTTTTTCGCCTTTCCTTGTGTTTTCCTTCGATTTCATCATTCTATTGTCTTCTCTTTTACCTTTTCCTTATGTTATACTTTATTTTATCGTTCTATCATTTCATTTTCTCTTCCTATCTTTCCTTGTTTTCTTGTTTTCATATTGTCTTTTCTTTCTTTACATTTGTTTTTCTTTGTTTTTATCATTCTGTAATCTTTTCTCTCTTTACATTTGTTTTTCTTTTTTATCATTCTATCATTTTCTCTTTCTATCTTTCATTGTTTTTCTTTGTTTTCACCATTCTATCATTTCTTTCTTTACATTTATGTTTTTGTTTTGTTTTTTTGTCATTCTATCATTTCATCATTCTATCTTTCATTATGTTTTTGTTTTCATCATTCTATCGTCTTTTCTTTCTTCACATTTCTTATGTTTTTCTTTGGAAATCACACATGATTTCCTGTGCAACACACACACACACATTCAGTTCCGGTTGAAGTACGCTTTGGGATCGCTTTTGCATACACACTTCATGTTTGAGCGGTTAAGAACCGTTCTTATAATTAAGACCCATTCCTCAAGACCACCTCCCGCTTCCTCGACCACTTTTGCATTCACACTCACCTTAGAACCATTCTTGAGGAACAGGTCTTAGTTAGACCGCTCTAACAAATTGAGTGTGAATGAGGTCAAAGATCACGCACAGAGTAGAGTAAAAGATACAAGAGCTACAACAAAAGTTACACATAAGTTATAAAAAATTTCAGAATACCAATTTTGTTATAATACTATAGTGAAGATACAACAATATCAGAGAGAAAACAGTTTTCTGAATACCGCCCCTGGACAAGGTGGGCCTAGATATAGATGGCCGAGCTACCCTGTGCTGCGTGAACCGTACCGCGAGACTCACCATCACCGAGTTAACCCCCGCTGCACTACACGCATGGTACACATCCGATCGAATTCGAAGCAGTGATCCGTTGACGTTGTAGAGTCTACGGTCATGACGGTATACTATAATAGATCCAGACCTGTAGGCAGCGTTTCATCAAACGGTCATAAGTACAAGTTCGCCGACATCACATTGAAACGCGTGTATTAAAATTAACACGCGTTTCAATAGGATGTCGGCGAACTTGTAGTTATGACGGTTTGATGAAACGATGCCCTGTAGGCTATTTCTAACTTAAATCCAACATAATATAAAATAAAAATCTCACACATTATGAATCTTAATGTTGACATGCATCGTGATACTTACATAATTCGGCATTCCTGCGTCCCAAATCCATATTATTAGTCGAAAAACTGCACGGTACCTAGGATCTCGAGAAGCATGTGTGTGTGTGTATTTGGGTTTTTTACAGACGTATATCAATCAGATATGATTATTTACGTCTACGTCTGGGGACCGACCTTTAACGTCACCATCCGAAAGACGTGACTCAGTCTCGAACCTGGGTCCGCTGAATCAGTTTATAACTTCCACTGTTAGCTGGATTACAGGCGCACGCCACAACGCCTAGTTGTAACAGCAGTGTGTGTGTGTGTAATTGGGTTTTTACAGACGTGTATCAATCAGATATGATTATTTACGTCTGGGGACCGACCTTTAACGTCACCATCCGAAAGACGTGACTCAGTTTCGAACCTGGGTCCGCTGAATCAGTTTATAACTTCCACTGTTAGCTGGATTACAGGCGCACGCCACAACAAATGTCACGGAGTCCCTTGCCCCCCCCCCCCCCCCAATCAGCTTTTTTGAGGAAACGGGCCACCGCCGAAGTGACAAGCGATTTGTGCAGAAACATCCACGACGTCTCTTCTGCCAGTCCATCATATTCGACTGAGATTTGCCAGTGAGTATCAGTGACAAGCTGTTCATAATAAAAGTATTAGGCTGACAGTGCTTATTCCAAGGTCCCCAATTCTTTGTATCTGTGTTGTCAACTGGCCTTACATTGCAGGAAAATGCAACTAAATTTTACAAATTTTCATGGGGGGTTAATTTGGCAATGACCTCTATACCAAAAATAGTGGTGTTTTAGATGCAAGAAAACGCCATTTTCACACACAGATTTTCAAAAATTCTCCCTACTGTGGGAGGGGGGACACCCCCCTCCCACACCCTCCCCCCCCCTTTATAAAAAGCTAGATCCGCCCCTGCATGTACCCCTATATACCTGACGGGTAGGCCTAACTATAAACTAGCTACTCTCTGATAACTGAAAGCATAATATCGATGCCCTTAACAAAATGGCAAACTGATGACGAATAAGTATCATGTTGGTGGTGCTGAGGGGGGGGGGGGGGAGAACCGCTAAGTTATTTTCAGGGGGCACTTAATTCCCAGCACCCTCAGTGAAAGTTCTTCTTCTTCTTTTTTAGTGCTCAATTGCGAATTTTCCTGGGTAAAAATGCATAAATTGAGTTTGAATTGGAGGTTATTTTTATTTTTTTAATCTACCGCTCGGTCGCTTAACTAGCCCCGGGGCACCCCCCCCCCCCCCCAGCCCAGGTCCCAGCATATCATCGTCCATAAAATAAACCGTTTTCAACTTCGTTACTAGGGTGGGAGTTTTGAACTGCCACTGAACACCAAGCACACAAAAACAGATCAATTAAGTGGGGGAAACTTTTTTTTTTTCTTTATTCTATTGCTGTCCATATGATATAACATAATATTGAAATGAAACAGAACAGTATACATGCACAATATGCTATTCATCGGTATCGAAATGGAGAAAACTGAAATCAAATCATATGTAAAACAAAATTAAATTCAAAAATTGTATAAATTATAGGACCAAGGTGCATGGGATAATTAATATATAACGAAAAATAGAAATGAAAGTGGCTTACATCACGCACCCCCTCCCATTCTCTCTCTCTCTCTCTCTCTCTCTCTCTCTCTCTCTCTCTCTCTATATATATATATATATATATATATATAACTTATTGACGTAGTCATGGAAGAATAACGAGGTGGAGATGCATTTATTTATTATTTATTATTTTTTGGAAAATAAACTTCAACTGGCAATGCATCTCCACCTCATTTTATATTATATACATAATATGCACTTTTTAAATCAAGATTGTGGCTGGAATCTCATTGATATTACGTTAACAGTCTTCGGTTTCAGATGAGACAGTATAATAAAAGGGAAATCAATCATTATTTTTTGTTTGGATGAATAAGAAACAGAAAAAGAGACAGGGGAGATGGGAAGAGAGGGGGGAGAGAAAGGGACAGAGAGGGGAAAGAAAGAGATGGGAATGGATGGAGAGGAGACGAGAAAGAGAGAGAGAGAGTGGAGGAGGATGGAGCGAGGTGAAGATAGAGAGACGGAATGAAGAGGACAGAATGATAAAGAGAAGAGAATGAAGAAAGAGAATGAGAGAGAGGGGGATAGAGAGGGAGGGGGAATAAGGTTATATGTGTAGAAAGAATATCATCTCAGCCTATAACGGATTGATAATCGGATTGTTTAACAATTTTTGCTCATTTAACAATGAAGTGTAGGAGATCGAGAGGTTTCAATAAAAGTATAAGATGAGATAAAAGTATTGGCTCTATCAAACCCCTCCCGGGGGTAGGCCTACAAACAAAAAGCATATTTACAATTATTATACATACATTACATTAAGTGTAAATATATTATTTAATTATAGTAGATAAAACATTACATAAAAAACATTTTTACAAGACTAACCGTGCTGGCTGTTTGACTGTTGTTTGGCTGTTTGTATCATTTTAATTCCATTGCATCAACTTGTATTAATTTTTACTATTTAAAATGAATAAAAATATAAGTCTGATCATTTTTCCTCTCTCACTCTCAGCTTACATACGAGGCTCAGCTCAACTAAATTAATGGTTTCTTGACCAAGTCTCCTTCCTTGACTTCAATGGCGTTCACGAGTATGGACAGCGATCTGACGTTGGGCTCTTTACCATCGTCGAATTCATCATTGAGATCGTGGACGGGGTTGTATTTGAGGAGGTTGTAGAGGGAACCGATCCCGAAGGCGAGGGTGTAGATGAACCACAAAATACGAACAATACCCCTGATGCCTTTTTTTCTGAAAAAAAATATATAACAATCAACAAAATAAAATACCCGTTACAGCATTGAAGGCCAGCGTGTATAAAATAATTATAATGACAAGCAGTGGCATATCTACGGCGCCCGGGGCAAACAATGACGTTGCGCCCCCACCCCAACCTGTTTAACTTATCTGCGCTGTTGTACAAGTGAGGGAGCGAAATGACCAAACGGTATTTTTCTTCCTTTTTTTTTTTTTTTTTTTTTTTCATTTTATCCCGGAAAATTCGACATTGAGCACTGCAATCAAGGAGTAGAGATTCGAATTTTGAACATTGATAAACGGTTTTCTATTCACTTCCTCCCAAATGGGGCGCAAATTAACGAAAACCTTAAGAAATAGTCGAAGAATAATTTAGCAAGGCAAATTTGAGATTTCGTTCATTAATGTTTAACCTTTGCAAATCCTGTTTCATACACTTTATGCTATACTGCGGGACGCAATATCTAATAAGAGGTTATCATGAAACTTGCATGATAACAAGAAAAGCAGTGAGAATTGCATTTTATTTGTCAAATTTTTAACCCTTTAACCCTTAACTATATCATATAGGCCTACTGGGGCACGAAATTACGAGATCTCGGAGCAACATATGCGAGGAAGCACGGTGACCGAGCCTTAGGAAATTTTCGCATTTTAAATCCTCAAAAAATGTATTTCAAAATGCGGATTGGGGCGTATAATCCTTAATGATCATTATCCTTCATTTTCTCCTCTTTTCCTTTCCCTCTTTTGCGTTTTTGCGCCCCTTCAAGTGCAGCCCGGGGCACGTGCCCCCCCCCCCCGTAGATACGCCATTGATAACAAGATAAGATAAAACCACGCCCAAATTATGATGATATTAATATGACCATTTTGATTAAAATAACAACACAAAAAAAAACATATCTTTATGTTTCTCATTATTTAGTAATGAATTGATAATTCCACCACAGACTAGAGTCGAGGTGGATTGTGTGCTCGTGTGAGAGGGCATTTTCCGCAAACTTCCATATTCTATTAAAAATAACATTTCTTAGCACAGCTTATGTACAATATAAATGTACGCTCGCCCCCCCCCCCTTTTTTTTTTTTTTTAATTTCCATAATCCTGGACCTGGCAAAGAGAAAATAACTTCATCTTTGGTATCATGATTGTGTTTTAAGCCTATATAGAGTTTAAATGTAATCACACACCACACCACTCACACCAACATTAACGAGCAGACGTACGCAATGGCGTATCCATAGACGGGGCGGGATGGATCGATTCCCTTCATTGCTCAGATGGGGAAGCTGGGTAGCCCCGCATGTGACGTAAGACACATACATGGAGGCCTACAAGAGAGTTCTATTTCAGGGGTTGGGTGGGGATGGGGGCGTACGCCACGGCTCCATACCATAGAGGTGTCATAGTTGAGTGGTTTAATACGTTTTGGCTGGCAATGCGAATGTTGTGCGTTCGATCCCCGGCACTGCACTTGTGTCCTTGAGCAAGGCATTTTATTTACATTGCTCATTTATCGTACATGACTCGCACATAAACAATGTTTTGCATAGGTGATTACCAACGTGTGTGTGTGTGTGTGTGTTCTGTTGGGGTTTTTTAAATATTATATTCCAAATTATGCGAATCCCCAGTCAAATTCAAAATTTAAAACTAAAAACCACTCGCACTGATACAAGTGCAGCACGAATTATATATAACTTACCCAGCTAGATAGTACGCATAAATGGCTTCAAATATATGAATAGCTACTGATGTGTACCATCTGCAAGAGAGAGAGAGAGAGAGAAAGAGAGAGAGAGAGAGAGAAGGGGAGAGAGAAGGGGAGAAAGGGGGATGAAAGAGATATAAATCAGGGGGGGGGGGGGAGGAAGGGTATCAAAGAAGTAAAAAAGAAAGGGAAAGTTATATTCGGTGAGGAAACTGTACTGAAGAAAAAAAAACTTACAGTGGATAATTAATATTCAATCTTTTATTTTAATATAGGTTTTCCCGCCCATTTCCGTCACCATTTCATTCAATTGTTTAAAATGTATTTTTAATTTCGTCCCGGATAGGATTCGAATGCTCGTTTCACTTTCGTTTTTGGTCGATCAGTTTTGAAACATTGTCATTCAATTTCGCTCTTTGTCATCCATTTTCGTCAATTGCAATTCAAATTCGTCGAATACATCAGCTGAGCACGAGACAGCAAAATCAACTTTGTCTATTTGCTTTCATTTTCGTCAAAGTTTCACTCAAAACCAGATGTTCGGTATAATGCTGTAATATTATTATTGCCAAAATCGAATCGTTTACGTCGCTTTTATCATACATAAAAGCACATGCCTTCGATGTTTGTGTGATGTGAATGTAAGACAACGAGTACATATTATCTTAACGGGTACAAATATCACGAGAAAGTTTTTTTTTTTTTTTTTTTTTTTTTTTTTTTTAAAGCTTAAATACCTGGTTTGCCCTCCATATAAGGCCCATATAGCTCTTGACGAATTTGAATGACAAAATGATTTTGTTTGAAAAATAAATGACGAATTTTATCTTCGTATTCCTAACTCGCTTACCGGCAGAGGCTGATTTTAGTTACAATTTACGTATTGGAATGCTTAATTTTTTTAAATTTGACTGACAAAAAAAAAACGAATATGAATGACAATTTGACGAAATTGAACTTAGATTTGAACGCAGTAAGCTTCTCCGGACGAAAATGAATTGAAAAGTGATGAAATTGAATGAAGAGATGGGAAAACCTATACAATGTCCTGTTCTTCACACTCTAACATAATAAAAGGGATATGGAGATTACAAAGAAATATATAGACAAAAAAAAAAAATAGATGAACGTAGTAGTGGTAGTCGCAATTGTTGCTGCTGTTGTTATTGTTGTTGTTGCTATTATTGTATATAGCAGCAGCTGCAGCAGCAGTAGTATACTGGTAGTATAGTATAGTATAGGTTTTCCCATCCATTTTCGCACTTTTGTCATTCAATTTCAAAGATTTATTATTCAATTTCGTCTCGAGAAGCACGTGGAATGCAAATCCTAACTTCAATTTGGTCCATTGTCATTGTAATTCGTTTTTCGTCAAACATTTTCGAAGACGTAGCATTCAAAATCGTCAATTGTCATTCAAATTCATCCCTCCCGCTGACGGACCGCAGAATGTGAAGATCAAATTCGTTTTTGTTCACACAATTTCATGATTTTTTCATTCAAATTAGTCAGATGTTGTCGATTCTTTATTTTGAGGGTGAACCAACTTTAAGCCGACATATTTTTACTTTCTTATCTCTCGTAAATTGTATCGGTACACATTATTCCCTAACCGTTTGACAATACACACGAAAAACATGGCAGCCAACCAAAATCGCCAGAGAAGACCATACAATCGCAATCGCGTGTCTAATCAAGACAGGAATAGAATCATAGATGCCTTCCTTGGTGAAGACCTCGATTATCTTCAGGTTGCACAGACTCTTGGGGTCAACCGACAAACAGCCCGCTCAATAGTGGCTGTCTACCTGCAGCAAGACAGGAGGGATGCTCGGCCCAGAGGTGGGCCCAACAGAGTAAAAGTCGACCAAGACATGCGAGATCAGCTGGCGGCAATGTTGGACGACAACCCCCTGCTCACCCTTACCCAGATGAATGAGGAGCTTAGACGTCGTCTTCCACAGAAACCGGCGATATCTGTCAGCACCCTGGCTCGCACTCTCGACGGGATGCTGATGACAATTAAGCTAGCGGAAGACGTACCCGGAGGCAGGAATGAGCAGAGGACCCTGGATCGCCGAGCTGAGTACGCACAGTGGTTCCTCCAGGATGGTGTTCTCGGGCTTTGCATTTACATAGACGAATGCGGTCTCAACATCTGGACAAGACGAAGCTACGGTAGGGCGGCGAGAGGAGAACCAGTTCGAAGGGTGGTGAACAACCAGCGCGGTGCCAACTGTAACGTCACATTCGCAATCTCTAACCAAGTCGGACTGGTCCACCATTCCGTACGGCTGGCGACGACAACGCTGGAAAGTTTCCAGCAATTCATTGATGAGACGTGCGCTGAGGCTCGCCAGATGATACCAGACGAGGAAAGGATCTTCCTCATCTACGACAATGCCCGCCCTCATGTCAATGCTCAAGTGCCAGATGTTTCGAAGACGTGGTCATTCGCCGCACCCCTCCATACTCGCCTTTCCTCAACCCGGTTGAAATGGCTCATTCCGCGTTCAAGGCCGCCGTCAAGCGTACCCTCAGTCTTCCAGAGTGGCAGCAAGAATTGGTGACCGTGCTGCTGCATGAGAAGCCGGCGTCACCCTTCAGGGATGGCGAGCGAGGTGTCTTGAGCAGGTTGCTGAGGACAACGTGAATGCCATTACTGCAGACAAGTGCGCTCGGTGGTACAATCATGCTCAGACGTACTTGGCAAGATGCCTTGCACGACAGGAGATTGAAGGATAAACGGCAGTCAAAAGTCATAACTCAGGACAGTAATTATGTCAGTGTCACCTTTTGAACTTTAACTCCTAATTTTCATGTTTTCGCATCATAATGTATGAAGCAAACTTTAATTTTTATACCCTGGAAAGCAGCAAAACATAATGTTATCCATTCTTGGACATTAAACAGGCTACAACTCTACACTTAAAATTTTGTCTTTAATCATGTTTGTCTAGAAATCGTTTGTCAGTGTTTACGTTTGCGAGACGGTACGTCTGTTTGTATCTTTGTGTACTCGGATTAAGGTGTGTTTGTATGTATGTGCGTGCGTGTGTCTGTGTCTGTGTCTGTGGTTCTGTGTGGGGGGCACGTGTGTGTATGTTAACTCCTAAATGTAAAATGTGGACGGTTACAGAAAAAAATTACATGAATGACTGAGAAATCACACCAGATAGAGATATGAGACGAATTTGAATGAAAATTTAACGAAAATGATTGACAAAAGACGAAATTGATCCTGCTGTTATGAGTGCTGCGAGTGAGACTGGCGAATTTGAACTGTAAATGACGAAAATGTATGCCAAATGACTAAATTGAATGGACTTTATTTGAAAATGAACGACGAAAGACGAATTTGAAAGTAAGATTGGCGTATTCCAGACATCCCGCGACGAAATTGAAGTAAAAATTTGTGAAATTGAATGAAAATGAATAGGAAAACCTAGTAGTCTCATAGGAGTAGTATATATATATATATATATATATATATATATATATATATATATATATATATATATATATAAAAATATATATATATAATTATATAGTAGTAGTTGCAGGAGTAGTATAGTAGTAGTAGTAGTAGTAGTAGTAGTAGTAGTATAGTAGTATAAGAGTCAAAACATACAGTGGACACTTTTGATCGTTTATAACTCAAAAACTATACATTTTATCAGACTTTAGTTTTTACATTGTAAAGTTGAAAGATGTAAAATTTATTGGGAGCAAGTTTCATAACACATCTCTGAATTCTTTTCTTTAAATATTGCTCTGTATATTTAATTAGATTTTTCACTTTTTGAAGAAAAAAAATCAAGGCCACAAAATCTGTGTGTATCAGTAATGAATTCAGAACGCAACAGTTGTCATTGTGCATTGCAGCTGAAATTAAAAAAAAAACATTTTTAACCCATCAGAGTCATGAATCATTAATGACATTGGACAGCAAAAGGTTGGCAGAAATAACAGCTGCAACCCCCGGGGGGGGGGTGTCTCATTGAGACCTGTACATCATCCGCGTACATATTTAAAACAAAAAATAAATGAAAACGGATAAAAAGGGTACTTTTTCAGCATTAGGCGCGTATCCCGGGTTACGCGTTTAGGGTATAAAAAACAGCAAAAATAAAGAAAAAGGGTACCAAATTCAGAATTGATAAGAAGAAAATCCGCAGAAAGGGGTATAAAAATCAGAGATGTTAGACGGGTTTCCCTGTTTTGGGTATCCAAACTACTCCTACCCGACTCCTACTCCAATCCCCGTTTAGGGTGCTTTTCAGAAAGTGATTTACGCGGGTGATGTACATGTCTCAATGAGACATGCCCCCAGGGCCAGATATATAAAGGCCCATATAACACTCGCCGAATTTGAATGACAAAATAATGAATTTCTTTGAAAAAAAATGACAAATTTGATCTAGCATTCCTTACTCACTTTGCGGAAGAGACGAATTTCAAGTTGATGAATTTGAATGCTTAATTCTTAAATTTGATGGACAAAAAACGAATATGAATGACAATTTTACGAAATTGGACTTAAGATTCTCCGGACGAAAGTGAATTGAAAATTTATGAAATTGAATGAAGAAGTGACTAAAATGGGTGGGAAAACCTATACTTACTTCTAGTTGGTGTAAAGCAGCTGCAAGTTTCCCAATCATAATCAATAGTTAACAACAAAATTATTCATACCCATTTAACATTGAAATCTTTTGTGATTTTCTTAAGAGTGGTAGAGTAGTGGAATTTGGGCATTGGTTGAATACTTTTAATTGTCAGCTGTATAGGTTAACAATGATTGTGGCTTCACTTCATTTGCATAACAATGGAAATGCTAATAATCATTTCCTGGCATATTTAGAAGTATTCATATACCCTGGTCCAGGTAATATTTGAGGCATTTTCTTTTTTTCTTTTTTTTTGGAAAATGCACATGTTTCCGACATTCCTAAGATTCTGTACATGTTTTGCAACTATTCAGTGATGTATGAATAATTCCGCGTCTTTCACAGAAAACAATTTTAAAAATATTACCCCAGAACCATCAAATTTTGTAGATTGTCTTGTGAAATTATTCTTACAATGTTTGTTCCACAATTTGGTATGCTGGGCATGATTAATTTTGTTGTTAACTTATGATAATGTAAAGTCCACACCACAATAATACTATAGGTGTGAAAAAAATTGACACTTTTGAACGTTAATAACTCAAAAGTTAAAATTCGTATCAGATTGAGATTTTCAAAATGTATAATTGAAGGGTGTCAAATTTATTTGGAATCTAATTGAATATTCAGAGCGTTGTTTTATGAATAGACAGGTGTTCAAAGAAATGTCATAAAACTTACTCCAAATAAATTTGACATCCTTCCACTTTACAATGTGAAAACCTCAGTCCCACAAGAATTATAATTTTGCGTTATTAAAGAACAAAAGTTTCAAATGTTTTGTTGTTGTTTTTTTTTTACACCCATTATAAATTAACTTACATTGCTTTGATCAACCGAGGTCTGCGGAAAACTAAATATTGTGCTAGATCCCCAATGCACCCAAGCATGTGGTACGGTATCTCCCATGGTAAATAGACACACATCTTTAAAAAAGATAATATATATATATATATATATATATATATATATATATATATATAAAGAAAGCGAGAAAGAATGAATGAAAGAACTTTATTACAAAACTCTGCTCATATAAACTTTTCTTCGGTGACATGAAACCACTAGATATAACTGTTTAATAAATTACACCACTAAAAAAGATAATGATAATAAAAAAAAATTTAAAAAAAAAAACATTTACATTACAAATATACTACAATCCTTAAAACGAATTATTGTAACAGCATGAATGTGGAGACAAGCATATTAAAGGGTACCAATCACCAAAAAATATTTTACTCTTTATGTTAGAGGTTCCATATCATTCTACTATATTCCAAATATGGGCTTCGAATATCACTTCTAAGAGATATTACAAGTTTAATTATACTCTCTATAAGCATAAAAGCGACTCGTAGTAGACTACTCAACGCACCCGTACGCGCTCGCCAAGATAAGGACTCGCGCGGAACCCGACCTCGGAGGTTACGTAAGTTATATTAAGCAGTGGTATACATGAAAAATTATGACATGCAGTAAAAACAAAAATACGAACAAGGTGTTATTTGGCACGCATAATTTGCTAAAGAAAGGGCCTTTAAAAAAAAGCTAAATTGCTGAGTATTGTCTTTCAGCCTGCGTGATCAAGGGTTTCTTTGCGATGTCTCCGTCGTTTTCTTCAATGGCGCTTACGAACTTGGACAGCGACTTGATGTTGTGCTCCTTATCATTGTCGACTTCGGTGAGGAGATCGCCCACGGCGGCGTCGGGGTCGTACTTGAGGAGGTTGCGGAGGGAACCGATACCGAAGGCGAGGGTGAAAATAAACCACATGATCCGAGAGGTACCCCTGATGCCTTTTCGTCTATAAAAAAAAACAACAACAACATAGAAGACCATTGGCGGATCCAGTGCTGCATGGTGTGAAAATATTTTTGACAAATTCCAAATTTTGCGTATGTATAATATTATTGTGTTATGTAATGTTATCATATTGTTATATTATTTAATATTCTTAGCACGGCTGAGGTATATATAGGTGCACGCTACCCCCCCCCCCCCCCCCCCCCCCCCAACACACACATACAAACCATTTCCATATTCCTCGAAGGGAAAAGAACCGGTCTAATAGATATCATCATTGTTACATTTGAGGTTAATTAAGTTCATAATGCTATTTATCAATACATTTCATGTTGGGTTATAAACAAACTTTCACATACACCCCCGTGCATTTTGATATAACACATTTTCCATAGACCCTAGCCTTACAGTAGCGGTCGGGGGGGGGGGGGGTGGGGGGGTCTGGGGTGGGTGGTATCCATCAACTGGGGTGGGGCGGGATGGATCCCCTTCAGGGCCCAGTTGCATAAAACTTACCATTAATGGTAACTCTGCTATCAGTGGTAATTACCATGGTAACATCACTCAACAGCCAATCAAAATCAAGGTTTCCATGGGAGTTACCACTGATAGCAAAGTTACCGTTAATGGTAAGTTTTATGCAACGGGGCCCAGATGGGGAGCCTGCAGGCCCGCGTGGGACTTACGACACTATAGGCATAGACGATTGAGTTCTATTTCAGGGACGGATACATTCATATTCTTAACTTCTCAAGGCAAACGCATTTCCAGTCAAAATCAAACTGATACAAGCAAAGTGGAGGCGAGGGTGGTAACTAACTTACCCAGCAAGAATGTACGCATAAATGGCTTCAGACACGTGAATGGTCACTGCCATGTACCAACTGGAGAGAGAGAGGGGGGGGGGGGGGGTACAGGGAAAAGGGAGAGGGGAAGAGAAAGAGAGAGATGGGGATGGAGAAAGAGGGTGGAAGAAGAAGAGAATTACCAAGACAGGAACAGAAGAGGTATAGAAATTTTATAAAACGTAAAAAGAGGGGGAAAGGAAGATTCAGGTATGAAGAAAATTGAACAAAAAATCTGCAGTCATTATTCAATCTTTATTTTCATGCACTGTCATTAATTTTCTTCATGCTTTAACCTGGGAACTTAAAATGACAATTATAATAATAACAATAATAAATTAAAATGATATCTGGATATAAAAAGAATAATAGCAGCAGCAGCAGCAGTAGCAACAGCAGTAAAGTAGTTGTAATAGCAACAGTAGTAGTAGTAGTAGTAGTAGTAGTAGTAGTAGTAGTAGTAGTAGTAGTAGTAGTAGTAGTAGCAGTAGTAACAGTAGTATCAGTAGTAGTAGTAGTAGTAGTAGTTAGTAGTAGTAGTTAGTAGTAGTAGTAGTAGTAGTAGTAGTAGTAGTAGTAGTAGTAGTAGTAGTAGTAGTAGTAGTAGAAGTAGTGGCAGTAGAAGTAGTAGTAAACAGTAGTAGTGTGTTGCTAAACTTCGAGTTTCGAGTTTCGAGTTTCAAATTCAAATGTTAAATTTCCAGTAGCTGTTAATTGGTGATTGTAAAGCCCATGATAGCTCTACTTCATGCAGTCACTTCTTCATAAAAATCTCAAAAGATCAAACACTGAAAAAAAATGACGAATTACACCTGCTAGCTGAAACCACTAAAATACAAAGCCACGGGAGTCTGCGCTACCTCAGGTTCATTATTTTTGCCCTATTCGTGTAATGAAACTCGAAAATACAACAAAAAATTATAGTTACGCTTTTCTTGTCGGATTTCAATGTTTTTTATGCCAATATCTGTCTAATTATTCTTTCACTCCTTCATCTTATTATTTTTCTAAAATTTATTTATCGATCTATCTACGCATTTATTATTATCGTTATTATTATTGTTATTATTATTGTTATTGTTATTATTATTATTATTGCCATTCTCAATATCAGTATTATCATTATCATCATCATCATCATTATTATGCGAACTGCATGCAGCGATTTCGCTACTTTTGATCTTCGCGATAAATTTAGACGTTCTTATTTGCTCTTTTTTTTGGTATTTATGCCACTGGATTATCTCAGTAGACTTACGCAAAAGAAACACACAGTAGTAGTAGTAGTAGTAGTAGTAGTAGTAGTAGTAGTAGTAGTAGTAGTAGTAGTAGTAGTAGTAGTAGTAGTAGTAGTAGTAGTAGTAGTAGTAGTAGTAGAAGTAGTAGTAGTAGGTCGTAGTTGTTGTTGTTGTTGTAGACTAGAAGTAGTAGTAGTAGTAGTAGTAGTAGTAGTAGTAGTAGTAGTAATAGAAATAGTAGTAGTAGTAGTAGTAGTAGTAGTAGGAGGAGGAGGAGGAGCAGCAGCAGCAGCCACAGTAAAATAGCATGGTAGTAGGAGTAGTAGTAGTAGTAGTAATAGTAATAGTAGTAGTAGTAGTAGTAGTAGTAGTAGTAGTAGTAGTAGTAGTAGTAATAGAAATAGTAGTAGTAGTAGTAGTAGTAGTAATAGAAATAGTAGTAGTAGTAGTAGTAGTAGTAGTAGTAATAAAAATAGTAGTAGTAGTAGTAGTAGTAGTAATAGAAATAGTAGTAGTAGTAGTAGTAGTAGTAGTAGTAGGAGGAGGAGGAGGAGGAGCAGCAGCAGCGACAGTAAAATAGTATGGTGGTAGTAGTAGTAGTAGTAGTAGTAGTAGTAGTAGTAGTAGTAGTAGTAGTAATAGAAATAGTAGTAGTAGTAGTAGTAGTAGTAGTAGTAGTAGGAGGAGGAGGAGGAGGAGCAGGAGCAGGAGCAGCCACAGTAAAATAGTATGGTAGTAGTAGTAGTAGTAGTAGTAGTAGTAGTAGTAGTAGTAGTAGTAGTAGTAGTAGTAGTAGTAGTAGTAGTTAGAGTAGTAATAGTAGTAGGAGGAGGAGGAGCAGCAGCAGCAGCAGCAGCCACAGTAAAGTAGTAGTAATAGGTCGTAGTTGTTGTTATTGTTGTAGTAGTAGTAGGTCGTAGTTGTTGTTGTAGTAGTAGGTCGTAGTTGTTGATGTTGTTGTAGAAGTAGGTCGTAGTTGTTATAATAGTAGCAGTATTAGTAATAGTAATAGAAGTAGTAGTAGTAGTAGTAGTAGTAGTAGTAGTAGTAGTAGTAGTAGTAGTAGTAGTAGTAGTAGTAGAAGTAGTAGCAGCAGCAGCAGCAGCAGCCACAGTAAAGTAGTAGTAGTAGTAGTAGTAGTAGTAGTAGTAGTAGTAGTAGCAGCAGCAGCAGCAGAAGAAGAAGAAGAAGAAGAAGAAGAAGAAGAAGAAGAAGAAGGAGAAGAGGAAGAAGAAGAGGAAGAAGAAGAAGGAGAAGAAGGAGAAGAAGAAGAAGAAGAAGAAGAAGAAGAAGAAGAAGAAGAAGAGGAAGAAGAAGAAAAAAGAAAGAAAGAAAGAAAGAAAGAAAAAGAAGAAGAAGTGAAAAGAAGAAAGAAATGAATAATTTTTAAAAATTAGAACAAAGGACGGTACGCCGCCTATAGAGCAGCGAGTGTCATGGCGAGTGTAGTAGAGGTATGGCAACTTCACTATTTCGATAAGATATGGGGTGAATGTATGGGTTCAAGTCGGCATCCTGGAAAAAATTAATCAACTTACATTGCCTTAATCAATCGAGGTCTGTGGTAAGCGAAATACCAAGCTATATCTCCAATGAACCCAAGTAAACGATACGGTATTTTCCATGGCACATAGACACACATCTTTAGAGAGAGAGTGGGAAGAAAAAGAGAGAGGGCGAGAGAGTGGGGATTAAGCAGATAATAATATTCATTCACAATTATGCGTCCCACCACTCCGTTATATCACTGTTTGCTATTCCCCTTCAAAATATAAAAAGAGAGTGGAGATTATAGGCTAATATTATACAATCTCATTAGGATTACACTAATCAATTATTTTTTAAAACGATCATTCCGTCATTGCTGTATGGTTGTTCATTCTTCTTAAATTGTCTTGGGTACCATTTCTAAGTCTGGGATTTTTTTTATATACATAATCAAGAAATGACACCTGTTTAGAATATCATGAAATCTGTTCATTTCCCCCTTATTGTACGTGTTTGCTTACCGCAGTCAACGTCATTCCAAAAGCGATGAGAATCATGGCAGAAATTTTCGGAAGCTTGAAGTAATCTGGATCTTGTTTTCGCTCCATCCTGAACGTGTAGTCGTCTGATCCAAAATAATGACAAGTCTTCAGGACGTGGTCAATAATACCAACTCACAATTAAAAAAAAAAAAAAAAAACGGTTCGAAAATACAACAGTTTAATATTTCTCTATTCTTGCCGTCAATATTCCATAGATATATTAGCAACAGGACAATTGTTGGAGATTATAAAGCCCGATTTAAGCGCTGCTTCCCTCTTAAATTACAGTCGAATTGCATTACACTGTTGCCAAAAGTGCAGGTCATTGGCAATCCATGTACACTTTACTGTTGTGCCTCAATATTTCTATACTGAAATTATTACACACACGATATATAAAGGCCATGCGTTTATTCGTTCTCAGTACAGTAGGCTACGTTTCCTGTATATAAAAAGCATAACTCTCCGGTGTCTGGAAATAAAGTAAATAATTCCGTATATTGTCACAAGAATCGGACTGCTTTGTTCAAATAACTTTATGGTATAAATTCTTGTGACAATTCGGAATTATCCTCAAATTAGTTTATAATGGTGCACAGTTCGTGGGTCGCGACTCTATCCCCCCCCCCCCCTGAACATCATCATTGAGGCCTGAACATCATCTGCGTACACGAAAACGGATAAAAGGGTACTTTTTCAGGATTAACCCGGGTTTAGGGTATCAAAAACAGCAACAAATCAAGAAAAAGGATATCAAATCCAGAGGTGCATGATAAGAAGATCCGCGGAAAGAAGGGGACGGGGGGGGGGGGGTATAGTTCGATAATGTGTTCCAAATTAGGTTAAATTTCTTTTACGGTTCCTTTTTGGCTAAAAAAGGGTCTGTGATGATGCACAATCTTCAAATATAGGATGTAAATTACCACGCAAGATATAAAATCGCCGTTAAGGGTATAAAAATCGGAGATGTTAGACGGGTTTCCCTGTTTAGGGTATCAAAACTACTCCTACTGCAATCCCCGTTTAGCGTGCTTTTCAGAAAGTGATTTACATGTTTACGCGGATGATGTACAGATCTCAATGAGACATGTCCCCCCGGGGTTGAAAAGAAACTGACATAACAACAATCAATATCATCAGGATATGATTAAAACAAATAAAAATCCACAAAAATGACAGAATCAAAAGAGAATAAAAGA